>NDGM011183341.1:0-18478 GCA_002564305.1 Octomys mimax | reverse complement strand
TCCCCACCCTATGACTGTATGAGGCTTTGGGGGGACAACTAGACACAAACCATAACACTTACTATCATACATGCCTTCTTCAGAAAATTAAATTATGCATTCAAATTACACCCCTACACTTCTCAACTACAGGTAGCGTGGGTGAATTGCTGCAGTTCTAAGTTACCCAGGCCAACTATTTTTCTTTGGCATATATCATCGCAAAGTCTGTAAAACTCTGTCCCCTAATTTAGAGACAACTTCATGAATATCAGTGACCTTTGTGGTATCGGAAGGACTTTATAAAGGATTATATTGTAATCTCTTCATTGTACTTCAGTTTCCCAGCTTAATCACTTTAAAGAGGAAGGTTGTTAGGTTCATAAACTTTAGCTAAGCTTTTGGAGCTTCTGAAACTGAGACCCTGAAAAGAAATAGAATGAGTTCTCTGCACTGTTACCAGACGAACTTTTCCCCTCCAGGAGCTGTTTATTGTATCCTCCCAGAGCTGGTAGCTTTATTAACTCTTCTGCCTCAATAAGATGTGAATAATAAATAAACTAAAGATCCCTTGGGCTGGAAAATTGATTTTGTGCTTAAAATGGGTGAAAACTTCTACCAAGTCTAATAATAGTAGGAGTATTTTTTCTTTTTTTTTTGCAAAAGCTATGATTTTCTTTTAGAAAACATGGCAAGAAAGAACTATGTGTAATTCCTAAATTTTTCACTCACACCAAGAATATAATTATACTGGGCACACTGACACTCTCTCTTCAGAGTAGCCCTGTGTGACAGGCTTGTGGACTGCTTTCTTCTTCATTCTTTTCTGACTACTTAAAGTGATGTCTATATTATAAATATCTATTAAAATCAGTTTTCAGTGTTCGAAGTCAAGTTCGCATGTAACTGCGTTGGGTCAGTTAGTTCATATTTTTTCTGTTTCAGAGATTTATTTAATATTATATATATCCTAAGTAAAATTGTATCAACTTAATTATGTCTAGGCTTTGTCCTCCCTCTGTTTCCAACCTATTCAGTTATCCTACCTCTTGCTGCACCTTCGCATGGGCACTTGTGTTCAGCTAAACGCAGTAACTACCTACCTATGCATACACCTTCATTTTCAGGCCCAATGCCTTTGTTTTCTTTTTAAAATTGACATGTAGCAAGATTCAGCCCCATGATGTTTCAAAGCCTGCAACCATTGTGTTGTGTTCCAATCCTACTAAGCGTATCTGTCTCCTTAAACATTTACCATTGTTTTATTGTTTTCTAAAGCTGTCCTTCATGCACTCTTTACATGACTTAATTTTACATATTCTTTAATATCTAGGTCAAACATCTGTCTTCCATAGGGTGATCTCTACCAAGAAAACTCTGAACTTCTTTGTGTTTCTATGACATTTAATTCAGATATGTTTTAAGGCATGTATCATATTTCTTTTACATATATTTGAGAATTTGGACATCTGTCTTACTTTTTCTTCTCATCTATAAACTATAAGTGGTGAAACTAGAAGCTGTGTTTCTCACATATTTAGGTTTTCTTCAAATTGGAAATATAAAACTTCTTAAGAGTAAAAGTATTAAATCAAGTAGGACTAGCTCTCTCTCTCTTTCTCTCTCTCTCTCTATATATATAGTAACATTATAGAGCATATATAAAACAATATATATAACACAACATAAAAACAAATGCAATTTAATGCAATATTATTTGCCAGCACTGCACAAAAAAGTGTGAGCTAGAAAGGCTGACTAAAAGACATTACTGCCCTCAAGGAACAGCTTTTGTAATGGAGGAGAATGACCTAAACAAGGCATTAGTTCTTGGCAAGATGTAATATTAGACTGATAGACCCTTAATCACATGGGTGACTTGGTGAAAGATGAGAAAGAAGGGAATGTTGATTGGATGAAAGTGGGACCAGTTGAGTTTGTAGCACCTTCAACTGGGAATTAAATCAGGATCTGCCTGTACGAGCTCAGTATTAGAATGTGGTCTAGCTCTGAAATTACGAATCCAATTTTACATAGTGATGGGCTCTTAAATCTATGGATTATAAAAAATGCCATTCAGAGCAAAGTAGAGATGTGTCGATTTAGAGAGGGAAAGAATTATTTGATCAGTAGCTAATTGAATAATAATAAAATTTAACATATAAAAAAGTCGATCCAACATTCATTAGGCTAAGAGTTTCACATAAATGGGATAAAACAAAACATACCAAATTCAGCCACTTAATTGTGACTTGAATTGCAGTTAACATGATGAAATCAAACCATTTGTAACTTCATCTTCACAAAGTATATATTTTCCTCTTACATGGTAAATGCATTGTTTTTCTAGTTCTTAAATTCATGCTGAATAATATGTGCAGCTGTTATGTGTTCTATCAGAAGGAAGAAAGCTGCCTCATGCCAAATACATTTGTTTTTCTCCTAGCAGATGAGAACCATCAATATAATGCCTTTGCAATGAATGGTTATGTTTTGTACCAGGATTTTGACTTAAGGTTTGACTACAAATCTAACAAATGATTTTAAAAAGGAAATTGATTTTGAGAAGTTATTTATCTTGGTCCTAAATTTTTAAATTTTAATCATATAATTATGTTATGTAATTTTAAGTTTTGACAGCTTTAATATTAGCAATTTATATAGTGATAATTGGTCAGAAGTTTCCCTGAAAGTAAAATTTTCTCCTAAGGAAAACTCTCAGGCTAGGAAAATATAGTATAGAATAGTAAATTGGGACACTAGTATTAATTTTCTCTTAAAATATTTTCAGTAAGTTTGTATGTCCTGCATCTACACACCTGCTAAGACCTTGAGATTTTATATATTTTCATATCTATGGCAGTTTAATAAGATTCTACTATTATATCTCACAGGAAAATTATTCTAAAAATTTTACAATAACAACTTTTTATATGTTAAATACCATAATTATAAAACTATGTTCTATGTAATATAGTTACATATAACTATGTTGTATTGCTGCTTCGCTGTGTAACCCCTTAGCTACCTACCTGTCCTTTATTTCTATAATTAAACTATAATATCCTCAACTCATTCCTGAGTCCCAGTCTACTCCTCACCACTCTTGCAGTGGTTTGAAGTCTGGCTTATGCCTATGCTAATTAGTGTGGTGCTAAAGAAAAGGGAGATTAGTAAGTTTTTAATTTTTTTGTCCATGTTAGAGAAACCTAGTATTAGTTGCTCCCAAAGCCTCGTGAATTATATGTTATTGTTCATATTTTAAATAATAGATAATTGAGTATAACCCTTTAGTCAGGCTTTGAAATGATTTGCTACAAATTCACAATTTAAAAGGACATACAAAGTGTTGTATTTTGAACATGTGGCATATTGTAGCAGAATTCTCCCATCTGGGCAAGAGGTATAGATCGGGCTTTTGTTTGCAGAGTGATCTCTATATCTAGTTAGACATTTGTTTGCAAGATATGTTTGTTTATACCTATACTCTCGGAAGTGCAGAAGTTGGGGCAGATAGATTACATAGATGAGGATAGCCTGGGTTACAGAAGGAGTTCACTGCTCATTGTAGGACATAGTGAATCTTGTGTGAGGTGCTGATGTTTAAAGGAAGCATTTTTAAAAGTGCGAACATATGTGTTCTTCATTTATTTTTTAAAAAATGTATTTGGTATAGGATCTCATTAGGTAGCTCAGACTCTTAGTGATCTTCCTGTCTCAGCCTCCCTAGTTCTGGGAGTACAAGCATGCGCTACCCTGCCTAGCTCAGTGTGCCCTAGGGGTGGGTCCAGCACAGCATGAGGTGCAAGGTGGGGATTGAACCTGGGTCCCTGCATTTGCCTAAGCAAGCACTTAGTGCATTGCACTCTCTCTCTAGCTCTTCTTTGTTAACTGTTGATGGCTCTAGAGCACTGATATGTTTCAGGAAACTTTGTGGATGTGTCCAGTCATTGGTGCCCTTCTGAGGCACTCAACATTGCGAAGGCTGTGTGAGGCATAAAGGAAGACTTATTCAAGGGTAGCATCACAAAATGCCCTGATAGTCATACCTATAAAAAGGCCATACATTCCATGTTACTATTCAATTTAATATGGAAATATTTTTGTTTTGGAAAATGAAAATGAGATCAAAGAGTCATTAGTCTACATAACACAAAACTTTCTAATTGCACTGAGAGGAGTAGAAAAAAGTTTGTCAACAATGAAAAAGTAATTGTGACAGCATATCCAGAGAACACGGTTTTGGACAAAAGGATGAGGATCAGGCCAGGCTGGGTCTGTTTGTTCACCTGTCAGCAGTTAACTTGCACACTTACACCGCAGAAGAGCCACAGGGAGTCTCTCTGTTTTGTAGGCAATATGTAGAGAGAATTCTTTGACTTCTCATCCTTCTCTTTATGTATCAAGATCCTTTCCTACATTGGCAGCACTTGGGTTATAAAAAGAAACCAATTTCCAGGTAAGGGTCGGTCCAGGCACTGTTTTTCTCACCCCAAAGGCAAATACTCAGTAGTTCTCCGTAACCCTACAAGCATTTTAACAGACGATGACAATGCGTGCTAACAGTACGTGGGCAGCGCTTATTACAGTTTCTTCAGAGTCCATCCCAGAGGTGCCGATTTGGTGTGCAAGATTTTCACACAGTGATTGGGTAGAGAAACTTGATGTAAAAAGCCATTCAATCTTATCTCCTTGTCTTTAAGATCTTGGAGTGATTTCATCATGCTTCATATTGTTCCTTCGCCTTTGTTCCCTCTCATAATCTTTCATTCTCTGGCTGCCCTTTTTGGAAGCAGTGATCCCTCTAGAGTTAAAAAGGATCATATTTACTTGATTGTTCACTGATTTACTTGTAAATTGATCAAAGTATCATGCAGAAGGAGTATGTGTAAATTAGTTTCTTTTTGAAATGCCAAGAATCACACTGCACACCTGTTGGGCCAAATAGCATTCACTTGGTATTTACTAACCTAATGATTCAATTTGATTTTTTTTTTCGTTATTTTATTCTGACCAATTTAGGTAGCTTCAAAATTAGAATTGCTATTTTTCTCAACTTCTAAAATATGTTCTGTTTTTTACTAGGTACAAATGATTTTTCTACGCACTAGTTTTCTTATTTCTGAGCTAGATAACTTCTAGTTACTCTTCCCTTTTAGTTTGCATTCTCATTAATTTCCAGGTTTCAGTGAGCTATCTCCACAAAACATATTAAGCTTGTATTTGTTTCTTCAGAAAACTCCCTTACTTTAGATTCAGAGAATGTCTAAAATCCTATTTGGTAGTGCTAAACTATTATTATTTCTCTCTCTTTATGTCTTAATTCACAAAGGAAATTGCAGTTTATTTGCTCATATAACTCTCACATTGCATTTAGAGAACATAGACTACAACATTTTGTTGGGGAAATAGAAGCCTAGATTGGGACTCTTCTAAAAACATCATTTCAACTTGTGAGCGATATAGAAACGCTACCTACAGGTGGAGTCAAAGCCAAAAAATGGAAGTGTGCATCTCTGGTCGCCAATCTTGACTTGATATTTTTACATAAGTGTTTAAATCCTTAATGAAAATCTTATATTAATATTGTGATTGGTGTTAGCTTTTAGGATATTTAATCACATGACCACATTTTATGTATTTATTCAACCAATATTTATTTGTTACTTATTGTGTACCAATGCATTTTTGCTTTTCTCTAAAACTCAGCAGTGAAATATAGTAAACAAAACCCTTGCCCCAAGCAGACTGCCTTTTAGAGATAGATAGATAGATAGAGAGAGAGAGAGAGAGAGAGAGAGAGAGAGAAAGAGAGAGAGGGCAAATGAAGATTATATAGAATCTCTAAGATTTTGATATGTATCAGGAAGGAAAACAAAACTGAAATGGAAGGAGAGCAATAGAGACAGGGAGTGCAATTTTACACAAGGTGTTGCAGAAAGGCCTCAACAGGCATGGGATGGGTGGAAGTGTCTGATAGAGCAGGACATATGTCACATGTGGTCTAAAGGAAAGAGCACTATGTAGCAGGAAGAGCGAGGCTGGGATCCCTGAGATGGGCAATTCTTCATTACTGAAAGAGCAACAAACCCCTTGGTTGAGTGTATGTCAGTAGGCAAGAGGCCAAGGCCAAGGATCTGAGTTTTGGAATAGAACACATGGTGTGACTACAAAATGCCTGTGAGCATTTTGACTGTTTCTGCAGGTGTGCTGAGATCCTGTCCCAAGCAGCCCATGTAGTGACATTTTGCCACAATCTTTTGTCTCCACACATTTTGTCGGATTTTTTTTATTATCCAGATGTATGATAACTTTACCTTTTTTTAATACAGAATAATTGATTTTGGTAGAGGGGGTAAGATCTTTGACTGGTTTGGCATCTTGTCAGAGCCTTAAAATATGAAAGATTTTTGAAATACATTTTGAGAAGTAACTCAGACTGGGAAGAGATATTAATTTGTCTATGCTATTTTTTTTCAATATGTAGATTATGATATTTGGAACCAGGTAAGCATTACCAAGTCACCAGAGGAAGCTTATAGTAATTTAGAATATTTTAATTCCAAGGAAAATATTACTGGTATTAATTTTTGCTTACTTTTTTCAATTTTTATAGAGAGTACAAATTATAACTAAAACAGAAAAAATAGAAGTGTTACAGAATTTTATTTAATAAAGTAATATGAATTTCACAGTATTTGTTGTAATACATAGTGTTGTCTTCCTACCAGTTATTCATATCACCATATATATGCACATAAAATTGATGAAAAAGAAATTAATATATAAGAAATTAAGCAGAGCAAAAGTACAAACAATTAAAAAAGGAGATGAAACAAATTAGTGTTAACTTCTCCTTTCCATAGACCAGCAAAATGTACAGGACAGTTATCCAAACCATTCTGCTTACACAAATAGATATACCTCTTACCCCCACCCACTCTCCTGTCCTTTTATGTGTATGTAGTACAGAGTCTACAGGGTCTCATTACACAGATCAGACTTGTAGTGATCCTCCTGTTTTCAGCCTCCCAAGTGCTGGGATTACAGGTGCACTCTCCTGTCCTTCTTTTGCTTTCTTATAAAATTTAAATTTTCATATTTGTAGATTCATATACACTTAATCAAGTTATAGGATTTTTATCCAGAAAAAATAGGAAATAACACTTCTAGTTCTTCAGAATGTAAACTTTTGATAAAAGTTTGATGATTATCTCAGTGTAAAAGGACCGTTGCCAGGGGAGCCTTTCCAGCGTGGGCGGCTGCGCAGGGGAGATAGGGCTGTGAACAGGTAAAAGAAAAGTAAGTGATGAGAATGAAAAGTCACGGCCTTGAAGAGCAGAGACCAATCTCAGAGCAGATCTTAATGAATGCTAAGTCCATCCATAGACAGTGATCACTCTCCGGGGCTGTTAGATCTTTAACTTCTCCCCTAATAGCTCTCCCTTTGAAACCTTCGTGTACAATAGCTGGATAAAACGCCTTAAGAAACATCAATACGATTAAGGGAATTAAAAATCAGAATTCAGACTGAGGTTAGCAGCCTGTGGTTCATTATATCTCCTTTTGCAAAGCACATAGGGCAAAACACAGGTGTAATGCCTCAACAAAGCACACCCTTTGATACCAGTGGTTCTGAAAATGGTGCAGTCATTAGAATTACCCCAAGAACTTGTTAAAAACAGATCATAAGTCCCCACTCCAGAGCATAGGTGATAGTAACATGTGATTCCCAGGGTTACTTGTTAAGAAACACTATTTTAAACCAAATATTCTTAAATTTGAAGAGTAGCATATATAACTATCACTTTGCTTAGTTTCATATCTCCTTAGGTGATTATATATATATATATATATATATATATATATATATCCAGGATATGTATAAATACAGTACTAGATTCATTGTCCTACATGAGACATGGGAATCCAGTAAGGAAAGAGTGGACCCACACCTAGCGTTATTCGACTCTTACCCCTTGGGGTGGAACTCATCCTTCCATTCACATTCATTTAGGCAAACTTAATGGTTCAGAAAGCTATAGTACATTTTCAGTGTAACTCTAGCTTCTCATACCCAAGATTATGACTCAGGAAATCTACACAAGAATATTTAACTTTTCAAAACCCATCCCTGATTGCATAGTATGACTGTGTTTCAGAATTGTGGTTCTACCACTATTATTTAACAGACACATACTGAGTAGCTAGGAAATATACCATGCTGGATGCTGGGGGTTATTAATTTTATGAAAACACAAACAATTGTCCTGTCTTTTCCAAGTTTTTAGCTTAATGAAGGAGAAAGAAATATAGGCAATTTAGTTAGGCTAATTCTTTTAACATGTTGAACCTGTTTCTCCTTCCTCGGATCTTAATTGTTTTGAATAAACTGAAGTGTGGCTTCTATTCTCTCCAATTCAACTGAGACTGATTTTATTAAAGTAATCAACATTTTCTGTGTCACCAAACATAGGGCAAGAACCTTTACTACCTACCATGCTCATGAGGCAGGAGATGAGGGCATCACAAAGTAGCAGGGCTGTTGGACCCGGCCTATCAATCACAGAGACCTGTTGGTCACTGAGATTCAGAATAGATGCACAGAACAACTTCTGTTCCCTGCCTGATACCAATCCAGGAATGCTGTCTTCAGTTCTGGCACACGATCACACCAGTTTTTGTAGGATGGTCTAGACCTGAAATCAAAACAGGACCATGAAGATGTGCCATGTAGCTCATGGTCTCTGTTAGTCTTTTCACTTGCTCGCCCTGCACTGTGTAGGTGTACTTCTTTTCCTACTCTAAGTAGTCCACACACACTGTACAGATCGTTTTCTTTCTGTTATCATTAATACATTTAATAAAGTAAAACCTCTAGGGTTTTTGGTTTGTTGGCTTGTCATGTCCAGTTCTTTGAACAGAAAAACAAGAGCCTGAATAGAACACCTGGGGGCCCCAACACCCATGAACAATATGACTCACTTTTAGGAACCATTTCAAAAAAGGACTATTCTTATTTTTGGTTAAAAATTACTTGTAATTTTTGAATGCAACTTGTCTCTTACCTGATTGATGCTGTTGTTCTCATATTGTGTGTTCTATCATCGGTTACTTTTCTTCTGATTAAAATTGAATATGTCTGGGATCTGTCTGTTTTAGTGCCTTTTCTTCCATTAGTACCATATCCTTATGTGACACTATACAGTTTCAGAATTATTTGTCGTTTCAGAATTATTGGGTGTCAGTGACACCCAAATATATTCTGTAAGTCAGATTTTTTTTTCTCTTAAGCATCTAAATTTCATTGCCTACTTTTTATTGAATTTTAAACAAGTTTCTAACCAAAATATCCAAAAGAGATCTCTGGATTCACTTCCCCTTGTGTTGCTTATCAATACTTTGATAAAGTGGAAACTCTGCCTACTCAGTGATGAGTGGGCTGGAAATCTGCCTGCTACTATGCAGGAGAAATAATGACATGGTCCTTGGGTTTCTGGAAAGATTGTGTAGGGGATGAGATGCTGCATTTCAAGACAGGTAGAGTAACTCTAGGTGATGCTGGGGATCAGTTTATGACTATGAGTTTAGTAGACATAAAAATATTAGGATTAAGAAAGCTAAGCATTGAGTAAGGAGCAAAATGGATCAGGCACTAAGATGTATCTAGGAACTGTATTACCCAAGATGATGACCAGACTCGGAGCAGACATTATGTGTCAGGCTGCGAGTTATTACATGAATTTAGTTGACTGTTCAGGATATATTTGGAGACAGTGTGGAGATGATTAGTGCATAGGATTCCCAAGTGGCAAGAGTTTGAGAAGAAATTATATTATTTTCTAATGGAAAAGAAATAGTTTCTAATTGTTTTAAGGAGCCAAGCAATGCTAATGTCCTCTTTATGAATGCTTCAGGGCCTGGTTTGTGTAAAAACAAATTTACAGTTCAAAGGCCTCCAAGGAGAACAAGATCTGGAGAGAGCTATGATTTATTCCAGGGCAGGAACCCTCTCTCTATAAAAGAGCTGAAAACATTAGTGGAATGTGATTAACTTCGTGCATGGAGTGGTGAACAAGAGACATTATGTAGTGTCATTATTAGGCCGAGAGAGAAAAAAGAAAATAAGAGAAAGTGGTGCGATAGTAATTAGTTGATGAGACATATATTTTTGGCAGTAACCAGACACAATACAAGTAAATGTTCTGAGATGAATGCCTGTCATGAAAGCTTTCCTGAGAACCTCACAGAGCATCATACGTTATGTCTTTCCAATCTAAAGACAGTCATGGGATAGAATTATGAAAAATCTGAGATTCAGTCTCTTAATTTTATTTGAAATGATATAAAAAGAAAGAACTCATAGGTTTGGTTGCCTGAAACTTGGGGAGAATTATTTAATAAAACAAAAAATGTAAAGGAATTTTTTTAAAATATAAAGTAACACATTCTCCAGAGGCATATAGCTATTTGAATTTTTGCAATGATGATTTATGTGACTATGTTCTATATATGTTTCATCTCTAGATCTCTAAGTGTTTTTAAGTCACTTCATTATTGAATCATAGATGAGTATTTTTTTATATTTTATGTATTTATTACAGGGTCTACAGGGTCTTCCTATGTAGATTGGACTCATAGTGATCCTCCTGTTTTCAGGCTCCCAAGTGCTGGGATGACAGACATGCACCACCACTCCCGATCTCAGCCAATGTCTCAGCACACCCCGGGGGTGCAGCCAGGCACTGCATGCCAAACCTTGGCCTCTGCGCTCTGTCTAAGCAGGTGTTGTAGTCCACTGAGCTATCTGGCTGGCCTTGATGAATTTTTAAAATGCTGAAAATTATACAGCAAGATATCGTAACAAATACCCATTTATGAAATAACAAAACACAGTTCTAAGTCCGATAAATACTGTGTCAATTCGTTTAATATGATTAGCTAAAAGAAAATTTATTTTATTTTTTGGTTGGAGAAATATTTACTTTCAGTTGTCATTTCACTGTATATGTGTAATAGCAGAATCTCTAGGAATTGGCTCATGTTTTCTTCACACAGTTTCAACCCAAGGCATTCATATGTGACCAAATTATTTAATTTTTGAAAATTGAAATATTTGCCATGATACTGTGGTAGTTCTCTTTATAACAGTACCATAAGAAAACATTCTAACTGCACATATTTTACATTTTTACATATTTTTCAACAGATTTATAAAAGGTCACAGTGCTTTCTCTTTCAGGTTTTCTAATATAGTCCACATCTCATAAGATTCTTTGGACACTGGGGAGACAGTGCTGCAATTTAAGCACCTGCCTGGCAAGCACAGTTACCAAGTTGAATCCCCAGTACCACATGCCGTGCCGGCTCCAGAAACCAGGGCCCTTTGTGAAACCCAGCTTGGTGGCATATGCTGAAACAGGAGGCTCACTATTAGTCTGAACTGTGAAGCAAGACCCTGTATCAAATAAGACAATTAATTAATACTGAAAGAAAATTGCAAGTAGGTCCAAACTTAATGAAATCATAATGATTAAGATTTATATCCAAACAGTACGTTTTTTCCTATGTCAATATTCCACATTGTATTTATCTCCTTTAGAAATGAAACCACAAGGGCCGGCCAAATAACGTAGGGGATTAAAGCACCTGCAAGCAGGCACAGGGGCTGGGGATTTGATCCCCGCGCCTGCTGTGTCAGCCCCACCCCCGGAGCAGGCTGAGATGGCAATTGACACTGGCTGTGGTGGTGCACACCTGTAATCCCATCTCTTGGGAGGCTGTAAATAGGCAGAGCACTATAAGTCCGATTTAGTAGTGAGACCCTGAATACCCTGTAGACCCTTCCCTAAAATACACACAAAAAGGTAAAAAAAAGAAAAAAGAGAAGAAAAAAAAAGAAATCACATTGTACAGAACTTTTTTTTGTATTCAGTTCAGGGTCTACAGAGTCTACAGGTTCTACAGGGTCTCACTACACAGATCGGACTCCTAGTGATCCCCCTGTCTGCAGCCTGCCAAGTGCTGGGGTTACAGGCATGTGTCACCACACCCAGTCTCAATCACTGTCTCAGCACACCCTGAGTGTGGGACCTGCATGGCACAGCTGGGGATAGAACCCCAGACCCCTGCGTCTGCCTAAGCAGGTGCTTTAATCTGCTGAGCTATCTGGTCAGCCCTCTGCAGAACATTTAAGTTGCTTATTTTCGAGTATCTCATCTAACTAAGTTCATTCAGGTGGGTGAAAGGATGTTTCAAGTAAAAGAAGAGTAAATTTTAGACTTAAGCATAAAATTAGAGATGCAGAAGGCAGCCTAAGTTACATTATTTGTGCGCATCTTTATACTCTTCAGAGAGCATTCCTACCACTTTTTGTACAGCTATTTTTTGACATATGATTCTACTTTGAATGATATATAGCAGTTCTCACACTTTCTCATGGAAGTTTAAGGTGGTATTAAAAAGATATGGTGAATAGTTACAGGAAGAAAAATGTTCAATATGTTCTACTTCTAAAAATATCTGCAACTCTTCTGGATGAACATTCTTTCAAGTAACTACTTTGTTACTTGTTTTAATGTATTATAACAATTTGGATGACCCTAGGTACTGTGTAGGTTTTAAAGTGTTTCTCAAATCTGTTTCTTATTCTTCTCATGGTAACTACATTTGTACTAATGAGATGGGGAGTCAATTATAGATATGATTTATGGACAGAAATACAGGAGACAAAACTGGACTTGTTTACTGATTCATTAAGAAAAGTACATAAAAATGTAAAGTGTTGAATATTGCCATCTTCTAAAAGAAAAATCTAAATTACCAAACTTTAAATGTTGGTACTCAGAAATAAACAAATGAATCTTACTAGAAGAATTGATCTTTGAAATGTTCATTCCAAAACCAATACAAAAATGCATAAGCAAGTAGGGAGGGTCTGTGTTCCCAACTGAAATGATATCCTTAGAGATTAGCTGCCTAGTGTGCTTCCCATGGAGACTCCACTGGTGTCTCTTGGTAGCCTTTTCTCAGGGTCAGACATTGTACGTGACAGAATTCGCAGTTCAAGTGGCCTAGGATTTCTGAGTGATCATGCAGGAGTTCCAAATGAAAGGCAAATTCAGATGGCGCTGAAGAAGGAGGTTGTGTGGGAGAGGTCTGAAAATTCCTGACAAAATACATAATAACTAAATAAATAAGACCTGGTTCATACTATGAGAGGTTTAACACTGAAACCTAAGTTCCCTCCCCAAGCATCTCTGGAGACAAATTTCTCTTCTTCAGCCATAGGGCCCTCTTCTTATGGTAAGACACTTTATGTTCTAGTAGTATGAAAAATATACATTCAAAGGTACCTGCTATGCTTAAAAACTGTTTGTTCTTGACCTGAGCTAGATGCAAATTACAGTATACTTCCCACTATTAATATATAGGTGTGTTTAGCTCTCAGCAGGGAATTTTTTCTTCCCAGTTAGGCATTTCTACACTATATGAGTTTTATTCCCTTGCTGATCTTGCTAAGGCATTATCTGTTTGAACTTGATTATAATCTGTTAGTAAAGCAAAAATTATGCTTGCCCATAAGTTTGAAAATTATGGCGAGTGAAGTGGGGATTAATATTATAGTGTACTTTGAACTCCTAGAACAAAGTGAAAAGTTAGCATGAGATCAGTTTTTGTTCTATACCTGGTCACAATTTTATTAATTTAAGACCTAACTAACTTATTAAAGAGCTTTGTCATAAAAAGTTGCTAACTAGGGAATTGTCACTCTGTTAGACCATTAGTCACAATGGTTTATCATCATAGAATTTTACCGCAGTGTTAAATGCAGGAATGCATTTTAATGTATATACAGTTGTGGAAGTTCACTTTTTAAAAAGTAAATACAAAAGTTTTCATTTAATCTACAGTTTAAATATTTTATATTTAATTCTTATATATTAGACAGTTCAACACAGACTTAAGAATAATGTTTGAGAATAAGCATAAATATATTAGCTAAGTTATAGAGTTCTTTTAAAATATATTTTAATTTAAATCATTTCATTACTTATTTGATTTACAAAGGTTAAAATAATACAAATTTGAGTAAATTTCATCATTAATAAAAGTATCAAAAACAGATAAACTCTTACTTTAGAATTTTAATGTAACAATACAACTTTACTTACTGGCTTTGAAAATAACTTCTGAATACAATTTGTTCAATTAGAAATTGATATAATTAACATAATGTTTGATATCAATCTCAGAGTTTTTAGAATGTTTACTTAGTATTTGTAAATTGTCAGTATTATAGCTGTTCTTAGCATAGGCTTTGAGACGATTACTGTGTCTCAGTTTTACTTCTGCCAAAGGGTTATCACCAAGACTAAGGGAAGAGTCAAGGCCATTGCTTGACCAATTTGCTCTCTGTGAAAGCCTGAGAAAATGCTTTCCCTCTAGGTGACTGTCCTTAGGCACACTATACATCCTTGATCCCTTTTCTCTGTGGCCCCATAATCTCCTTGAACAGAAAATTTGGGACACCTCTCTGAGTTACAGGATGTTACAGTACAGGTTCTCTTATGTCCTGAGTCCTCACTGACGTTGAAGGGCTAGGGCCAAAATATTGATGAATCTTGTAGCCCTTCTTTTTCTCTCATTTTTTGGTCTGACACCGACAAAAGATCTACAAACTGCTGTACATGGTTTCAGGGTAAATCCTGAGGGGATGTGACTGACCTTGTCAGACACAAAAGTTACATTTTTTGTTATGAAAGTCTTGCTTTTTCTTGGGCTTAACCATCCAGCAGAAAAGTATAAACATGAGATATAAAAATTAAAACCATATTAATATGCTGAACTGTAAAATGTTCAAGTCAACAACTTCTGACATTGCCAGTTCTGCTGATAATCCATTGCTTTTGTGGACTATTAGACTATATTGGGTTATTTTGCTGAATCCATGGCACCTATGAATGGCGATGGAACACCTATCTCTGACAAAATAAAACAAAAAGGGGGATATAAATGAAGGAAAAAGCTTCATAGTGAAAAAAATATGTATCTGTATATACAAAATAGTTAGGATGGATATAGAGCTACTTTTTCTTAGTTGAATGAGAAGAAAGATTTGTACTAATAGTTTTTAGAGAAGATATCATGTGTGCATCTTGTCCTCTGAAACTATTATGAAGACAACAATGTGCAATGTATTAATTATTGTAACTGTCGTACTGACCTATTTCAGAACTGTCTCATTGCTATTTCTTTCTCATTAAAATTAATTTTAAAAGGCTTAAAAAAAGAAAAATACTAAGGGAAATTAATTCTGTGCACCAGTTAGTCAATTACTTGCTGCTAATAGACCCTGATCACTATAGTTGTTTTTATTCCATTTATTATAAAATGTAGAGAAACACAATGGGACAGACCTTTTCGGTTTCGTTTTGGAACAGGGTCTCACTGTAGCACAGTGTGGCCATGAACTGGTTTATGTAGCTCGGCTCATTCCAGGTGGCCTTTAATTTTACAGTGATCCTATGTCTCTGCCTCTTTAGTAATAAGATTACAACCAGACCCCAACAAGCCTGGCTGGAAGCAATATTTATTTTTATTTATTTATTTACTCAGCACAGGGTTTGCTATGCAGCTGTGACTCATAGTAATCCTCCTGTCTCAGCCTCCCCCAGTTCTGGAATTACAGGTGTGTGACACCATCCCGATTTTGGTGGCCTGTATGGCCCGCCCAGAGATCCGGAGCTGGCATGGCATGCGGTACTGGGGATCAAACCTGGGTTCTTGTGCTTGCCAGGCAAGTGCTTAGACTGCTGAACTATCTCCCCAGTTCTAGAACCAATTTTTTTTTAATTTAGAGTATTTGCTGATTGCCATGTGTTGAAATAAAAATACTAGTGTCTACTAGTTATGTCTAGCACTTCCCTCCGTACTACTTGTCTTGACTTACATCTGAAGTTAGAGTGCTCATGTTGGGCTAGGTAAAGTAAACTGAAAAAAATGTACCCTTTGATGAAAGGTAAAAGAATCTTGAAAACCCTGTTCAAGCTTACAGGAGTATTAGAATGGGCTGTATTAGGCAAGTTCCTGTTGAGTTACATGACACTACTGTAAATATTTGTAATGCAGAAATAAGTTTTGTGGATACCTCAATGTAATTCGTTCTACCAGGGTAGAAAGTCGTATGCCTGTGTGCATATGCATAAGAACTATATTTATTGTGCTAACACTTGTATTATGCATAGTGACTCCACCTCTGTGGTAGTGGTAGTACACTGCAATGCTAGCTCCTAAATGGTTAGGATCCTAAATGTTGTATGAAACGCTAATCTTTTTTTGTCACAATACAGCTGATTTTTTCATGCTGTCCAGTAGTGTTAAACACATTCAAACTTTCTCTAATTTGCAATGAAATGCTAGTAACAATCTGAGAGGATAAAATGGAGAAGGATTTGAGGTTCACAGTACGTCATGGATGTGATTATTTCCTCTCCTTCTGAAAATCATACGTATATACCGATGGGAGTGAAAATAATATTTAGAGGGAAAGTTCTATAAATCTCTCAGTTGGGGTACTTGCACCTGGTTCAGTTCGTGTGTATGCACAGTAAATCTTTATCATTAATTGAAATCTATGGATAAATAGTGACATCTAAGTTACTTACAGTAAGGACATATGATGAGTTAATAATTCTGAATAGCTTTGCAGAATTGTAAATCTTATGTGACCAGTAAATAGCCTCAAGCGACAGAGTTGTGTTTTTTTTCTTTCTTTAACCTTTGCCATTAAAATTGTTGAATTTCTAAGAAATAGGAAAAAATTTCATGCATGAACAATCTTGTACCTTGGTATTTTGTATGGCTCATCAATTTCAATCTCATCAAGGCTTATAATTAATCAAATAGATGTATTAATCACCAGTATAGTTATTAAAAATATGTGCACATACAAACCCACATACATGGCATGATTTATATGGTTCTGACAAATAAAATGATTCAGTTGCATAAAAGGCATAATATAGGAGTAGCTCCAAGTTCAAAGAAGAAAACCTGACCTACTCAAGCCCTTGCAATTGTGGGCTGTGTAATTTGAGACACATCACTTAAAATCTTATCACTGCAGTTTCTGAAGAGAGTTACTGTACACCATTTCTAAAAGGCTTCTAAGCTGTAAGTTTGTGAAAACCACATGATTGCCTGTCTTCATTTCTTGTCAAGACATCATAGCTCTCTTCTGGTCTGATGCGATATGTAATTGTTCTTTAAGGAACAAAGGGACTTGGCTCTGCTGGATTTTTGTGTTGAGGAAAGATTGGTGATGGGTAGGTGGGTGCAGCGTGAAGCATAGAGGTATGGAAAGAAAGAGAAAAACAGAGAATAGCAGGGGGGGAATATCAAATGTGCACTTTGAAGAAATATTGAATGTTTACATCTGGCAGCCACTGTGTCACCTTTACATTAGAGGTCCTGTTTTCTATTACATTTACTTCCATAAAGAATTTATATGTTTAAGGAGAATTCAAGGAACAAAGAATTGAAGGTTTAGACTGAGAAAAGTTTGGCTTTTTAAAAACAATTTTATTTTTAACTAAGAAATGGGTTCTAATCCATTTGAGTAATTGCATCTTATGTGTCCTTCTATATAACATAATTTTCTTTTAAGAATAAATTTATTTTAGAAGGGTAGTGTAGGTATGTTGAAACTTGCTTGCTTTAAATTTTTAGATTTATTTAAAACATTTGTATATTAACTATATAAAGTTATACAGGTAGATATGGGTAATGTTTCAATAGTTATACTATTTGTGTAGAAAAGTGTCTTGAAAACTCTCAGTAGTTTTAAAGGAAACTGTGAGCAAGATGAAAATGCTCTTCACCTCTGCCTTTCCAGCGCACATTGTTTCTTCTACTTGCTATTGTAAAACAAAAGACATTTAAATATTCATTCTAAAAATAAAGTGCTTGATTAATCCCTTGCTGAGTAACTTGGTCCTTCTAGCGAGTGGCTCTGTGAAAATCACATGCAAATAAAGAGTACTTTAAGTTCGGCTATGACTCACATTTTGTTCTTGCATGTGGACTTAAGTATCCTACGGTATGGGATTATGTCTATGTTAATATAAGCAAAGATTAATCAATTAATGTTTCTTGAGTGTCTGAATTATTCAGATTCTCTGACAGACAATCTAAAGATGAAAATAAGTTTTGTGCTCTAGGAAATGATCTTCTGCTGCAGAGATTTGACTGTCACCTACAGTGGTGGACACTCATTAATAGCTAAATTTATGTGAAAAAATTTAGCATGTTTTGGGTAGTTTTGAGTTAGGTAAAGTGATTTGATAAATTTTTTATTGGCAGAACATTTTCAAATTTCTAACAAATGAAATGATTTTGTGATCTACAGTAATATCAAGTTTTAAAAACTAAAATCTTCAGGGAAGGGAGGGAGGAAAAGTAGAAGGAAGGGAGAGAGAGAGAGACAGAGAAGAGAGAG
>NDGM011183338.1:0-14573 GCA_002564305.1 Octomys mimax | reverse complement strand
TTTTTTTTTTTTTGTATAGTCAACAAACTACTGAACGTGTCTTTAGCTGGCCCTGTCCTGATGGTATTTTCAATAGCCACTAACCTTGCCTGGTCCAGTATGGGGGCTGTAAATTGGCATGGAAATTTAAAGCACGTTCTTGTTGGTGCACAGCACCAATTGGTAATATATGGAAATGGTAGTTTTTCATCTTCAGTTGTCTCCGATGTGGCTTATATGAAATAATTGTTGTTCCATTAACTGAATACCACTCTGTAATTGCAAAAAAAAAAAAAAGTTGCAACTATTTTGTCCCCATTTTGAATGCTTCTAAGTAAATATAATTTTTATTAAAATTATTCTAATAATTTGCTTTAATAATTATATTAATCTATATTTCATACAACAGTAGCTTGGAATAATTCCCTAAAAATAGTTAAAAAGGAGGAAGGAATTCCAGAACCTGGAAAAGACAGTGTAGTTGATCAGAAGACTTAAAGTTCTTGCTTATTGTTATAACTTGGGCTCAATATCCACCCTGCCATGTTACAACAGATTCATCTTCCATGCATTTTCTTCTCTCTTTTTTTCCGTGGCAACTGTCTTCCACTCAGCCTTAATCATTGTTGAGAAAAATGATTAAGCCTTCAGTCATTGTTGAGAACACTGAAAGTGTCATGAAGTATACTTTGGCATTATTTCATGCAACCAAGGAAAAACAATTTTTTTTTCTAGGTCCATATGTAAGCAACACAGGAAAACACTCACCCGCCTCTTGGGGTCAACATAGAATCTAATTATACAGTTCTAACCATGATTCCAAATTCTGTTATTTTCTGTCATTCTAGAATAATATCTAGAATGGATGCTTTTAACAAATGAAAAGAAAAAAAAAGAATTCTATATAGACAAAAACAATAGATGTCTTTCACAATATTGTGCTGGGTTTGGACCAGAAAACCCGGTCAGAGAAATGAATGTAGATGTGAAAGACAGAGAGTGTCTTTTTCAGGAAGCCAACGGACTGCACTGGAATGGAGGGAAGCTCCAAACTCAGATCTGCAGATGGCCTGAAGAACAACAGAGGCATAGCATTTGGCTCAGCACAGATGTTGGATCTAGAAAGCAAGGCAGACAAGCAAGGCATGGTGACACATCGGCTGAATAATTATTTTTATCTGATTTTCCCCTTGTAGCTTCCTTGTTTTTCCTGTCAGATCCACCTATGCTCAGTCTGGCAAAACATTGCATCTGGAAAACATTTGGACTCCTTGGAGCTGGATGTCTCCCTCTCCCGGGTCCATCTCAGCAGATATTGACCCATTGGGCACCACAAGGAACTCCATATCTATCTTCTAAAAGAGAGAATGATTTGGAATATCGACAACCTCCTAATGAAGATGGCAAGAATATTTTTATTCTCACAAACTCCAAGTAAAACATAGACAGTTTTCATACTGAGGTAAAAGTGTTACTGCTCAATATATATATTGATGTGGCCTAGGTGAAAATGTAGACATCTCTAAAAGCACACTGTGATAGAGATTATGCCAAAAGAAGTCACCAAACAACCAATGAGATGGTGGTAGTCATCAGAACAAACAAACACATAAGAAAACTCATTGAATATTTCAATTTGGCTGAGTGACCAATTGAAAAAATCTCAGTGAAAAGCCAGTGTTCCACAGAGCTTCCACTGCAGTTCCACTCTGCTTCCATGGAGCTACTAAATTTGATCACAATCACATCTCTTCTCTCTAAAAAACATTGCACTAATTTATTTTCCAAAGTATAAAGTGTTAAACTGAAATAATAATTTTCTAAACAGTGAAGAAAGGAGGAATCCAAAAATTTCCTACTGGCATAACATAAATTATCCCAAGAGAAGTGTTTCAACAGTACTGTAGGCTGTTTTCCCTTTTATAAATATATATAGTGGATAATATTAAAACAAAGTCAATAAATGTTTGTTATAAGGACAATTGACTATAATAAGTCATAATAGAGTGTAAATATAGACAGCACAATTGTAAAGTACAATCATTAATAATTTGCACAAGAGGTAGGTCTGAAGGTATCCTGCTGTATCTCAAGTCAAGTAACAAGTAATTTATTTTACTGGAAGGAAGTCAAGGTATACCAAAGAAAGTTGGATGTAAGTGAGGAAGCAATTTCCTGTGAACATTTATTGCTGCAGTCATTATCTCTGATTAGGAAAACAGCAGTAAAGATCTCCGTGTTTTTAACAAGGACTCATGTTGATAACTATCCTAGTGGCAATGGCCATGATGGCGTGAAAATGACAACTGTTACATGGACATGGTGGCTGTTTTATTTTAGAAAACACTAGAACCGAAAGGCAGTAACAAAGGTGTTGTTCTGATTCTATCAACTTGTTCCCAGGGTTCTCATAACAAGTAACTACTATAAGTGCCAAAGATCACTGCTGGTGGAGTAGTGGTTTTGGCTGATGATCCCAGGCAGTTGAATCCATCTGTTCCCTAAAATTGTTTTTTAGAAAGATATATAAAACAATTAGCAAGTTGGAGTTTTATAGACTAAGCCAAGAAAATGCAGCTCAGTTCAATTTAGTGCAAAATAATGTTAATTTTAAATGAAAAAAGGAATAGAATGAAATTTGTCAGAAGTTGTTGAGGTCAAAACAAACAACAATGATTCAGTAATAGAAAAAATTGAACCAAAGAGGTAGCATTCTTTGACAAGAAAAATTATGTAGGTGGGGAAAAGATTATCATACTAAAAAAATGGAACACAAAAGGGCAATAAAAAAGACAAGGTTAAAAATATAAAAAGGCAGTTTCTGTAGTATTCACACTGTGTTCCTCAGAACATACTGCAACAATATGTCTTTACAGGCAAGGTCAGTAATGTCACACATGAGTCAGGCTTTCCTCTTCACAGAGAGAAATAATTATTGAAATCTACCTACAAAAATGTACTGTAAGCAAAGTATGATTGTTAATCCAACCCAAGCTTGTGGGGCAGAAAGTACATGGAAGTTTTTGTGTAATATCCATTGCTTTGAATAAGGGACTCAGGCTGAATCCTGAAGAGCAATCTTGAAGATTCAACAACAGACCAGAGAGAGAGAGAGCACAAGACAGAGTACCCAACAGGTTCAGAGATGATATAGAAGATGCCATTGAGCAAAGACATTAAAAGTCAACTCTAGTGGACCAAGAATCCATCTTTGTACTCACAAAATGTAGAATGGGCAACAAGTTCACCAAGTTTCTCAAATTCCCTACTGTATATAAAATCAACATTACTGCAGCACTCTTACAAATCAGCTAATAAATTATATTTAGAAGGTTTTATAATAAAAAAAAATATATTTCCTTAAGACCAAATCAGCCAGAACAGCATAGATACGCATATGTAAAAATCCCCACATACATAAAATAAATTTCTCTAGTGTTCCAACAGTAAAGGATCTTGCTTGATTCTACATTATCAATGAAATATGGGAGCATAAAAATGAACTTTCTTCTCATATTTTGCATGGTTATTTATATTAGATAAAATAGTACCAAAGTACTTTTTGGTAAATAGCCATCATCTTTTCACAAGCTGTTGATAAACAAGTGAATTTTATCCTTAAAGTAACAATATGGTCTTGATTAGAATTAGCTTACTTAGTTCATCAAAATATCTCTTGCTCTCTCACAATATATGTCAGAAAGAAGCTTTTCCACATCAAAGCAGAGCATGAATAAGCACGAGCCAATTTGGTATGTGGACATACAGTCTACATTCCAAAATGTTGTGCTAGCATAAAAATGCATTGGAGAGTGTAGGACTGCATTTTAAAAATTGTACTTAAATTCCAAGTTACCAATGTGTTGACTGATAAAATCTGTAAGACAGTATGTCATACTGATGACAGCTTATCCTACATATATCTGCAACTTGGAATCATATTGATTTATTACATTAATCCTTAAATTAAGGTAATCAACTTGCCTGTGGTAAAAAGAAATAAACAAAATCAGACAATAAAAAATGATTTTTTGCATTGAAGATTTTATCTTGTCAATTCTACAAATGTATAATATATATATATATATATATATATATATATATAAATTTTTTTAAACCAGTATAGAGTAAAAACATAATGGAATGTCACAGATATGGAAGATTAAATTGTTTAAAATTATATTTAATGATATTTCAAGGTTTCCCTGTCACTCTTATGCTTGAGACAAATATATTCGATAGGAATTTTATTTCCTAGTCTCTATTAATCTTGTTCTCCTGTAATAGTCTTAGCATACTGCAACAATCTTACAAAACAATATATATTTCTTCAGTTGAGAATTAACTCTCAAATGAAAGGATTTAAGAAATATTTACAATGTCATAATTTTGATAGCATAAATATCTTCAGAAGAATCTCTGCTTTTTCCTAAATGTACATACTGACCATTCTACCTGTTCTGGTACCAAGTTAGTGCTGCCAGGCAGAATAGCTATGCAATTGTGCTCCCAACACTTACACCACTGTTAGGGTTTGTGAATCATTATTTGGTAATTGCTTCCTTGCACCAGATAGTAGGATTGTTTTCAAGCTATTCCTTTCTCTTGGATTCTTCCCTTATTATGATATAACTGGCATGGCATAATTAATTAAATTACATAAATAACATCATTAAATCTGATTGATGAGTAGAAATATTTTATCATCAACACCACCAGAGTTAAGAATGAACTTGAGCCTCTTGTGTATATATCAAGGAGTTACACAGAGACACATAAAATCATCTTCTCAGATCCAGTTTCAAAAGTTTTGAAATTGCCCACGAGTTTCCAAATTGTCCACTTGGTCTTATTTTCCCAGCTACCACCCTATACTTAGCCAGTATTCAGAAAAATCATTCTCATAACACTTACAATGAGATAGAAACTCTTCACTGTTACTAACATGAAAACCTTACATGGATTCAGCTCAGTCGACCTCCAATCTTGTTTCCCAATGTTTCACTTCCCTTCATCCTGTTCCAGCCGCACACATTTCCTTCCTATTTGTCAAGCATCCCTGCTCTCCTGCAGCAGGACCTTTGCTCTAGGTATTCTCTCTTCTTTGAGTGTTCTTTACCTCTGCCAGCCACCACTCTCTTCATCCCTGCTCCAAATTAAGCTTTTAATGTTGCATTTCAGTGACACCTCACATCAAATGTCATCAATTGCTGTATCATCCTCTATCATATAACCCCTGTCATTACTTAATAGTACTTAACAGCCTCTAGAAAATTAGTACTTATTTATCTATTTGTTAGTTAGCTGACCTACCCTAGAAGTAAGGATTTTTTTCTCTTTTATTCATTATTCTATTGCTTGTTGCTAGTACAGTGTTTTGAACTTAAATATTCAATATGAATTTTTTCAATATGAATTTTTTGAAGAAATTATTTAACAGTAAATGAAATTGGAATTTGGGGTAAAACTCAGGGAAAATTTTACAAGTCATTATAAGAATCCTTAAAAACTACATATCACTATATTGAGGGTAAATTCTTTAGAGGCTGCTTGTTTTCCTGCATTTCTTACAGTACCTTTGCCCCTTGTACTACCTTACAAGTATATTTGTAGGAGAAATGCTTAGACGATGTAGTATTTCTACTTTTAGACGAAGAGCAGCTTTGTTTGCTATTCAGATTAGTAATAATGATAACATCTCCTTCCAAATAAAAATGCATGTATATTTGTTAGGACCTCTTTTAGTAAATCTGTGAAGATTTTAGCCTTTGAATTTGTCCACTGAGACAAAAGCCTACAATGTTTTCAGCACCCATATTGCCTCCACTATGTGTGGGACTAGGGAACTGATGCAGACATGAGCTTTGTGCCGTACGTAATGGAGTCCAGCATCTCTGATGTGAGCAGACTTGTGTCTTCTGCCAGTATGTACATAAAACTTATAATGGAGGTGTCTATGTATGCATGGACATACGATGACTATTATGGCTGAGATTTAGAATCTCTCTCAAAGGCCTCATACCCTCTGAATTGGATTTTTTGAGGATGATTGGGTCTAGAGAGCTCAAATGCTGACCTGCTGTTAGGAGGTGAGCCCAGGTCAGAGCAGGGTCACTGTGACTGTGAAGTGAGAAGTTCTCTGTTTCCTGGCTACCAGGTTTCTTCTCCTGAACCTTCTATGGTGCCGTTCTAGCCTTGGCGTCCAATCACTCTGTACTGAGTCTTTTAAAACCAAAGTAAACCTCTCCTCCTTTAAATTGTGCATCACAGGGCCAAGAAATTGCCCTAGCCATTAAACTGGTCTTTCAAAAAAACTCATGTTTTCAAAGAGGCATTTTTGTGACAGGTATTGTCTTAGATACTGGTTACTATACATGATACAAAGCACACAGATATATCTTGTCTGTAGCAGATTAAATTCTAATGAAGTCTTTGGTTGTACATGGGGAGGTTCTAGTAGGTTTCAAGGTAATGAACAACTGCATGAAAAACTTACAGCCTGTGAAACAACCATACACATCCAGTGGTGCTAGAGCAAAAGGGGTGATTTCATGTTGAACACTCAAGGAAGTGGACAGATTTCCAAGTGGAGAATTAGCATAAACTGCCCTAGGTTCAGGATGAGGTGGTAATTTATCTCCATATTCAGCCAGGGTGGCCAAATCAAAATAGTACAGATGGCATGACCTAAACTACAAACCTGTCTTTTCTTACAGTTTTGAATTTTGAAGTCCACAGTCAAAAATAGCCCCTCCTTGACTCACAATAGCCACCTCTACACCATGTGTACCTGCTGTTTTTTCCTAATCTCATATATCCCTGAGTCTCTTTTTCAGCTTGCTTCTTTAAGATACCAGTCAGTTTGGATTAACATCTATCCTAAATACATCATTATTAACATATTCACCATTTTTTAAAGGTCTGTTTACAAAAATAGCCACATCCTGAGGCATTGGATTCAGTATTTCATCATGATTCGTAGGGGAGGGAGGGTACATCTCTGCCCATAATCAAACTTAGAAAAACATAGTTGAGAATTAAAAGTTTGTTTTTATTTTCTTCTAACACTATGCTCTGAAAAGCACTGAATTATGGTACATTTTAAGCTAGATTCATACAGAGTACCTGAGTTGCAGAATTGGTAATTGCCAATTCCTGAAATTGCAGGAGGTTTATGGCTTAACACATATGCCCACGCAGGCATGCTGACAAACAAAATACAAAGGATGGTAAAAGGAAGAAGGTGTAGCTTTGCTCTCAACCTGCCCCTTTCAGCTTTGCAACAGAGAGCTCATGACACATGCAGTAGCCCTGAAATATTGCAAGAGCTCCTTGTTCAACTGCTGAATGGCTCTGTATGGCTACGCTGCCTGCTTCAGTTCCTGCAGATCTAATTAAAATGACTAGTGGGAACATATTAAGCTTTTATTTTTGAAATTCTTTTGTCTGTTCTGAACCTGAAGCCAACTGATATTTAATTGGAGGAGAGGTAGAATGTGAAGGGGAAGAACAAGTAGTTACAAAGGGTTTCAATGAAAAGATATTAAATATTTGTTCACCAAGAAGAAAGGATTACCTTTTCAGGAAGGACAGAGAATGCAGCACTAATAAAGCATAAAGGTAATAAATTGTGAGGTACAGCTTTGGAATTTCAGGTGATTCATTATAGATAAACCATAGAGAGGCACACAGAGATTAAGGAGGAAAACAGGGGTTGAAGTTACCAAGGACGCCTTAAAACATATAAAGTGCATTAGTCAGCTTTTCCAGTGCTTAGGCTAGATACAAATTCTTGGCATACACAATTTAAATGAAAAAAGTTTATTTTACCTAGCAGTTTGGGAGTTCAGTTCATGCCTGGCAGACTCCAGGCAGAAGAATCACGGTGCAAGGGCACAGTGGAAGGCAACTGGAGGTCGCCTTACTTTCATGGAGGTCAGAAAGTAAGGGGCAGGGAAAGAATCAAAAAGGAAGGGAAAGTATGGATTGTGACTTCCATCTCATGAATGGCCAAGACATGCCCAACAGCAGGCTTTCATAACATCATGTAACTCAGTAGTGTCCCAAATTTTCTGATCAAGGAGATTATGGGGCCAAAAAGGGCTTTCCAAATATATCAGGTCAATCAAACAGATGACCAAAATGGACTCCACATGAAGTTGTGTGCCCCATTTGGTAGTCACAGGTAGCTCTTTTAACTGACAATCCTTAATTAAAGATGTGGTGATGAACGGATTAAAGCACCTGCTTAGGTGGATCCCAGCAGCCAAGGTTCGATTCCCAGCCTCCCATGCTGGCCCTGCCCCTGGGGTGTGCTGAGACAGCTATTGAGACTGGGCATGGTGGTACATGTCTGTAATTCCAGCACTTGGGAGGCTGAAAACAGGAAAATCACTACAAGTCTGATCTATGTAGTGAGATCCTATAGACCCTGTCCTAAAATACCAAAAAAGAAAAAATCCAAAAATGAAGTGGTGATGAAATATTGGTGGAAAATGAATTCCAGTGCCCAGATAAGACTATTCTAAGTGTTATTTACTTTAGTTCTCACAAGACTATTCTTTCAGGACCTCAGTAAACCAAAATATTTGTGTTAGCTTTCTGTTACTGTGACAAAATACCTGAAACAGATCAGCTTAAATTTGTTTTAGCTGACAGTTTTAGAGGTTTCAGTGCAAGTCACTTGGCTGAGTTATTTCTGGAGCCATGGATATGCAGAACGTCAGGGAAGGAGGGTGCGTGGGCCAAGATGAATTATACCCCTCAAGGACTTGCTGCCAGGGATCTGCTTCCTCCCTTGAGGCCCTAACTCCTTACAGCCTGTGCAGCTTTGAGCTTAGCGATGGATTAATCCACCAGTGAGGTGAGTGTCTCCATGATCCACTTTCCTGCAGCTCCAACATGTGAACATCGCTGCCTTGGAGACTAAGCCTTCAATACAAGGGCCCTTAGAGAATATTCCAGACCCAAACTCTAACAGTTCTATTAGCAAAGCATCACATACTTCAACAAGTGTTTTGAAACCAAGGTGCTTTCAAATCACTCAGTGCAGGAGTAGTAACCATGAACACTTAGTTCAAATGAGGTGTGCTTATCAAACTAAGGGCTATAGCTTAAAACAGGCTATGCATTCAATTTAGGGTAAACATGGAAGGAAATTTATGGTGGTCATGTGAGAATCCATGTATAAAGGTGCTTATTAAAACTTCCAAATGTAGTCATTATAACAATGGACACTTGTGACATAGTTGTACATTGAAGGAGAAATATTGAAATGAACCAGAAAGAGTTCAAACACACAAAGTAGAGTGAAACATTAAGTTGCAGGAATAATATGCTTCATACAGATTGATAGCATGTATGTTAATTTATAAAGGCACAAAGCAATAAATTATATTATGTATAGCAACATAGATTTTACAAAAAATTGACAAATGTCTGATTTGACAGTTACGAAATTTAAAGCAGTGTCATCCTCAGAAAATGAAAGCAGAAAAAATCAAATTTGACTTTATTTTGTTAAATATATTTTGAAGAAAATAGAAAAATAATAAATAAAACATTAAAATGGTATATAATTTTTCAGAAAAACAAGATGCTAGGTATTCAAGAGTAGTAATTACTTTGCACATTGCCATCTTCAATGTAGTTGCTCAGATTAGAGATATAAGCATGTAAAATTGGTCAAAGTAAAAATTTTAAACATTGACTAACATTAACTGCTACCTTCAAAAACCTCCCTGAGATTCCATTTCACCCCAGGAAGAATGACTATCATAAAAAATCAACTAATGACAAATGCTAAAGAATCTGGGAAAAAGGAACCCTTCTCCACTGTTGGTGGGAGTGTTAACTTGTTCAACCTCTAAGGAAATCAGTGTGGAACTTTAACTTTAAAAGAAATTTCTATTTCATTTCTTGACCTTGTTTGATTGTTTTTGGGTTTTTTGTGAGTACTGGGAATGAAACTCAGGGCCTCCTGCTTGCCAGGCAGGCACTGCATGGCTAAGTTCTATTCTTGGCCCCCATTCATATCTAAACTCTTTCAAAAATGGCAAACTCTAAATTCGATGTGCTGGCCATGCCTATTACTTTAGAAGTCTGGCTAGTTAGGCAGGTTTGCTCAATTTAGCAGTCTAGTGACACTTTCTTGAAATATAACAAGACTAGGTATATAGTTCTGTGAAGTCTCTGGGTTTAATCCTTAGTATTTCAGAGACAGAGAGAGAGTGACAGAGAGAGACAAACAGAGAGAGAAGCAGAGACAGAAATAGAGAGAGAGACATAAATATATATTTATATATTTCTATCTATATATTTACATATTAAATATATACAGAGACAGAGACAGAGAGAGACAAAGTGAGACAGAGAGACAAAGTGAGATAGCGACAGAGAGACAGACAGAGACACAGAGATAGACACAGAGACAGAGATAGACAGAGACAAGAAATAGAGACAGATGATCGATACACATAATTAAGCCTTGTTGCTGACTGCACACATATTTAAAGCCACTTTTTAAATTTTTTAAGGTTTTCATCATTATTTTTAACTCGGCCTGCTCAGCTCGCCCTGAAGGTGGGGCTGGCATGGCACGTGGTGCTGGGGATTGGTCTGCTGTCCCCTGTGCCTGCCTACGCTTGCCTAAGCAGACACTTTAGACCACTGAGCTTCTCACCGGCCCCTTCAGCAAATTTAGTCTGACTTTAATCTGACTTTATGTATGTAGTGAGTCATAAATATTCTCTGATTTTGACAGAAACAAATGAACATTTTTATTGTCTTAGGCTCCAAAGAGGTAAAGCTCCTAGGCCTACCTTTTAATTTTTCTAATTGCATTCTTAATTATTAAAATATGAGATGAAAGATAAATGCCAGGATTTTCAGTACAAAACAATTGCACTTATCACTCTCCTGCAGAGCACTAAAAGAACTTCAGCACTTAATCAGAATTGGTAAACCATTTAAATAAATGCCAATATTCAGCTCCTACTTTTCCATATTGTATACCGTTTCATTTTCTTTTGTAAAGAACAGAAGAGGGACAGGCGCTGAGAAGCTTAGGTGCTAGCTCATGACTAAATAGGGGAGGTCTTGCCTTTGAACTTACATTTTGCACAGTCAAGTGCATGCCGTTTTACAAGCAAATTATGTATAACCAACTTCCATTTGTTTGGGTAAAGTAGTAGTACCTAGGTATAAGGCTGTTGAAAATGAACTGGAAAATCCATAAACTGCTGAGCATCGGATCTGTTGGAATTGTCATAATGTGAAATAATTAGAAGGATATTCCAGTGGTTAGAAATTCCAGGATTAGGAAGGAGAAAATCATAAACTAAACTCTGGATCACAGAGTCTATGCTACTAAATGATGATCAACACAGCATAGGTCCATGTCTGGAAGGGTAGGTCAGCACTGGCACACTGCAATGACACAAAACAATGCTTATGTTTAAGTAAATGGGAGCTTCGTTTTGTATATAGCTTATTTTTAATGTTATTATAACAAACAGAAGAAGAGGCATGATAAAGATCATATCCTCTAAAAAATCAATTGTAATATTGGCCAGTTAATCTTTAAAGTGTTAGAAGTCTATTCTAAAGTACATGACATGCAATGCATTGAGAGGCATATAAAAGTATAGGAGGTACATTCTCATATCTGTACATATTGGGGCTTGAGCAAGCTAAGTATGGCAGATGGATACAAAGCAAGTTAAAACCTTTTGATGATTTAGAGAAACTTCTGGAAAAAGACATAAGTGTGAATAGGTGTTGGTATATCTGGTCCAAACTTTTTTGCTTAGAATCAGATTAGAAATACAAATTTGCAGAGGAAAGGAAAGGAGGAGGAATGGAAGGAATGAAGGAGGGAGAGATTTTCATAGATAAAATCAGTAGATATTTGTTAGAGGAGACTGTGCACATTGTTTTTTAGTGTTGTTGTAGAAACAATGTCACTTTTATCTTGGTCTGATCTTCAAAAGCAGGTGACCTTGTTTGGTTTCCAATAGAAAAATCTCTCATGAATTTACATGGCCATGTTAGCTGTTGATTGCAAAGATATAAAACCTAATAATGCCATAAAACAACCCTTCAGGCACACTGCCTTGTAAAGCTATTAGCATAAAGATGGACTACACATTGGCATGTGCATGTAGTTAAACTCTTAAATTGAGAAGAAAGAATAAAGTCCTACTTAGTTTTCCGAGAGCTCAAAAAACATAAACTCTATAATAATCTCACAAAACAAACTTAAGAGTGAAAGCAAATCAAAAGGGTATCAAACTTGTGGCAAATTAGCACGTTATTTGTTTGTTGGTATTGTATTTAACATGCAAATAAAAACTTGTCATCTAAAGTATCTCTTATGTAAGAAGTGTGAAAATAAATATTGGCACACCAGGAAAAGTTTAAAAATTACCTAACATTTAAGTAATTTATTATATATGTAATGAGAATAAAAAATAAAATAAGGCAATAATAAAAGGAGGTATAAAATGTTTGGTCATTAGTTCCTGAGGCAAAAAGAAATTTTTTACTTTTTAAGATTTTTGAGATTTATTTTTCCTGATATTTAGTTATGTTTTTGTGTCTGTGCTGTGCACAGTCACATAATTTGTATTTCTGAAAAGTCTATGATTTATATATAAATCATTGCTGAGTTAGTATTTTGCCTACATTTATATAATTAGAGTTTAATACATAATTCTAGTCAAAATTGTAGCATTGCTAAAATGAAGATATGTTTAAATAATTTGCAGGCATATCGTGCTTGACCTTATAAAGTGATGACAGAGGAACTCATTCTTGTTTTCCTCCTTCCAAAACATGTTGAGTTAAGGGTTTTCTTTACTTCGTATTGTTGGAGAACCTACTTGATGTATTTTGTTTTTAACTTTATTTTAGGAAATCAAACACATAAGAGATGTACATTATTTTAGCTTCCTTCATGATCAAGAGATAGTTGTCTCTCTGGGTTGGTTGTGTCTTTTACTATTTTTTAATAAGTGATTTGATCTTTAGCAGTTTTATTCAATCCCAGATGCCAAATGGCACTGAAAATTCCTCCAGAGATACCTAGAAGATGCACCCCACTAGGGACAAAGGAAAGCTGAGTAGGAGGGACCCTGAGTGCTCTGCCAACTTGAGGCAGAAGAGTTATAATTGAAGTTGTTTCTTAAAATCCATTTTACATTACAGGAATAAGTTCTACACCACTAAAATCTCCATTGCTTCTTTTCCCTACAGTTATTGAGTTCTCCTTAAAACTCCATGAATGATTTTCCACAGTTGATGAATTTGCAAGTGAAGTGCTAACAATATTTAAAAAACTAACACAAGCAGCAGTTCATAAACGCAAAGAATTCTTAGAAGGGCTGTAAATAAATTAATTCATTTAGCTCTCACAGAAACCCTTTCAAAAATACTTATGCTTCTATATCCCTAGGTAACACATGTGAAACTTTTCAATAGTATTCATTATTCATTAATATTTTATACAAATAATATTCTTACACAAAGCTCATATAAATCAGCTAGAATACCACTGAGATTCTTCAAAAAACTAACAAACTCTTATTGCTTGAGTTTCTTAATATCCAAATTTAAATAACAATTTCTGCTACCAAATATTAGCAAAGATAAGAATTGATTCTGCTCCTTGCCAGTGAGTGCTGGAGTTAAAAGAATGTTTTTCCAGCTTTTAGTGAGAAGACAACATAGTGAATTTCTGGAAATTGATTTTTCAATAAGTATCAAGAGCTTTAAAAATGTTATGTATTGTTATACATTGTAGTCAGCATTCTGTCACTATGACAAATTTCTGAGACAAGCAACTTAAAAGAAGAAAAGGTTTATTTTGGCTCATAGTCTCAGAGGGTTCAGTCTGTGGTCTCATGTCCTTGTTGCTTTGAACTTGTTGTCACACAATACATCACAGCAGTTGGGCATTGTGAGACAAGGCACAAAGGTGGTTTCTCCATTCATGGGGGCCAGGAGGCAGAAGAGAAAGGGGCAAACTCCCTCTCCTAGGGGCTGATTCTCCTTCCCTAGTCCTTGTACCCTAAAGAGTTCACTACCTTTCAAAATACCATAGGCTTAAAGGCAAGACTTTAGTATATGAGACCTGGGGGAGGCATTTACGATCCAAACCACAGCTGAACATCTCCAGGAATTTTCCCAAAGGAAATAATCAGATAAGTATATAAGTTTATGGTTGTTGGCTCATTCTGTATACACTTACTCCAAATTGTTGACACAATTGCACTTGCATCAATTTGCAATTCCTTTATCCCTCTTGCTCCCACCAAATACTTATGTATAACATCTCAATGTGTTTATTAGCTATACTATAATTTAGGGGCAAAAGAGAAAAGTATTTTCTTTTTTTTTTCTTCCTTTTTTTTTCTCTCTCTCTAGAACCGGGGATTGAACTCAGGCCCTTGCCCTTGCCAGGGAAGCCCTTATTCCACTGAGCCATCTTCCCAGCCCCAAAAAGTATTTTCTTATTGTATATTGAGTTTCATCCTTTCTCTTGAGGCTTTCCACATTTTTCAAGATTTCCTTTTGGAATAGCTAGCCTATTTTCA
>NDGM011183325.1:0-14399 GCA_002564305.1 Octomys mimax | reverse complement strand
CCAGAATGACAGGCATTCCAAGCATGACCCTACTATCACACATTGCTATCTTCAGTGCAGTTGTTTAGTTCACAGGTATCAGCATGTATAGTTAGTCAGGGTGAGAATCCTACCAATCAACTGCTAGTTTCAAAAACCTGCTGAAGGGTCTCAGGATCAAAAGGCCTGATCTTACCAAGTGGTGCTAAGGATGGGGCATAAATGAGATCCTCAAACGTTTCTGTTAAGGGAAGTGTTGCAATTGCTTTGAAAAACTCTCTGGTAATTTCTTATAAAATTAAACATACACTTTCTCTAAAACCCAAGCATTTCTCTTCTAGATATTTTTGCAAGAGAAGTAAAAACATATCTTTGTAAAGCAGTCTATACAAGATTGTCCATGATGGCCCTTACCATGTCACAACCTAGAAACAACCAAATGTCAATCACATAAGCAAAAATGGCAGTAAATGCATACAATGAAAACAATGGAAAACTATTTGTCTTAGTCACCTTCTCGTCACTCAGACAAAATACCCAATCCCCACAATTTAAAAAACAGCCAGTTTATTTGGCTCATGGTTCCTGTCCCTATTCACTGGCTCCAAGGCAAAAGCAGCATGGGCAAGGACTGGGCAGAGGAGAGCGGCCAGTATCCTGTGGATCAGGAAGCAGAGAGAGAAGGAAAGTAGCAGGGGGTAGGGTGAAGCACCCTGTAGGTCACACCTGCAGTGACTCACCTCTAACAAGGCTTTCCATCTGGTCTACTGAACTCATTAGTGGATGAATCCACTGATGAATAAATCACTCCGTAATCCAGTCACCATCCAAAATCCACCTCTGAGCACATGAAAATTTGGGAAAACTCTTAGATCTAAACAATGATACTAGGCCTACGGAGATAGCTCAGTAGAATAAGCACTTGCCTGACAAGCCCAGGGTCCTGAGTTCAATCCCTGGTACCACAAAAAAATAGATAAATAAACAATGACACTGTTTGACAATAAGCAAATATTTACATTGTAAGGGTATGGATGAATTTTAAAACTATTCCATTTGGCCCTTGGAACTGTGGTCCACAGGCTTTACCTCTGTCCCTAGTGCCTGGAGAGTCACCAAAACCAAGACTAATAGTAATGAAGCTTGGGCACAGGAGTAAAGCCAACTCAGCTCTCTGTGATCTTTGGGATTCTTGCTCACCAATAATGTTTACCTCTGATGAGTTACACACCTTACCTCTGATGAGTTACACACTTAGGTAGTTACACACTTAGGTTGTCAGCTTAGATCTTCTCTCTCTCTCTCTCTCTCTCTCTCTCTCTCTCCCTCCCTCGCTTACTCCTTCCCTCCCTCCTCTTGTCCTCTTGTCACCTGTTCCTCACTTTTGTTCCATTTCCATTCCTATGTGTAACCATCTGGAGGATTTTAATGTTGGTACAAAATTTGCATTTTTGCTTTCAGTGTATGTTTCTTTATAAAAGTACACAAGTGATTCTCTTTCATTCATTTTTCAACATGAATACACACTATATGCCAAGCATAATTCTTGCTACAGGAATCTAGCAGTAAACAAGATTAACTAAATATAATTCATTCTTCCACTAACCTGTGTCTCCATGTGTGATCTGCCTCATTACCACCATCTGTCTGCCCACTCTGAGCTTCTCCAAGCTAACCAACCACTGTAATTATTTAGTGTGGATCCTTCTGGAACCTCTTCTATTCATTGTCTCAGGAGAAAACAAACAATCAACAACAACAAAGCCATTGTTATATTGAATTTTTTCCTTCCTCATAAATAATTCCATTGTTATTTGGTATTCTTACTGTTTCTTTCTTCCATAATATGTCAGTATATTAAGCAATCATCTTAAATTGTGACACTGGTTCTATGTTAAAAATGTTACTTGGTCAATTTCCTTGTGGTGGGCACTTAGCGCCAGTGTTTTTTCCCCTCAGATGACTCCTGTGGGATGCACCCTTCTACTTCCATATGCCCAGCTTCACAGTTCTAGCGAGGAGACACTTAGGAAGGCAGAATTGCCATGTCGTGGGTCACACCCATTTTCAGCTTTATCAGATATTGTTAAATAACCTTGAGAAGTTACTCCAACAAGATAGACTTTCCATTGCCGCGTTACTGTCACCACTTGATGGCATTAATTGTTCAATGTTTTGTGAGCTTGATAGATGAGAAATAGCATCTTAGAGTCACAACCTGCATTTGCCTGAATACCGATAAGGTTAAATAGTGTTGTCATGTATATTTATTGACCGCCTGTATTTCCTCATCAATGAATTATTCAGTGTACTCTTGGGTTATCCATCTTTTTCTTTGTAAATTTACAGTCCTTTTGTATATTCTAGGTGCTGATGATTTACTTACTATGAATGCTGCAAGCATCTTCTCCTGGCCTGTAGTGCAGGCTTTAATTTTTTTATGATGGCTTCTCTTATGCAGAAATTTTATATCTTCATTTAGTCAGAGCAATTTCTCCTTTCCTTGGGCTATTGTTTTTGTTGTAAGGTGTTTAACTTAATGGTATAAACATATTTTATTCCATCTGCATTTAAGTGCTTCAGAGTTTTTGATGTGTTTAATCCATCTGTAACATTTTTATGAGTACTTTTAGGGAAATGTGTAACTTTTTAGCATCTCCAATAAATAGGAGCCCAGGTGATTTAAAATGCAAACCTCATACTAAATTTGAGATATAATTGACTCCGTAAGTGGACTTCTGGTCTACCCATTGATCGAGACTCTCTTATTCCACTTATAGATAAAACCAGATAGGTGTGTCTTCCCTAATAATCTGGCAGCACAAATATCCAGCCTTGGTTTTTTTAAATTTTACTCCTTTCTGTCTATTTTGTTTGTCTTATGCATTTTAGTATGAATTTAACAATTTTATAAAAATATAATTAGGATTTTGATTGTGGTTTAAATTGTATTATTCATTAATTTCATATTGGATAGATAGTTGGCTGTTTATATCCTTGAGTCTCATACCTATAAATCCAACCAAGTATGGATCAAAAATATTTGGGAGGGCCAGGTAGATAGCTCAGTAGAGTAAGTGCTTACCTGACAAGTGCAGGGTCCTGAGTTAAATCCCCAGTATGAAAAAAAAAAAAAATTGAGAAAGGGCCAGCTAGCAGATTAAAGTGCCTGCAAGCAGGTGCAGGGCCAGGGCTTCGATCTCCAGGCCTGCCATGCGGGCTTCCCTGAAGTGCGCTGAGACAGCAATTGAGACTGGGCATGGTGGCACACACCTGTAATCCCAGCTCTTGGGAGGCTGTAAACAGGCAGATCACCATGAGCCTGACCTAGTAGGGCGACCCTGAACACCTGTAGACCCTTCCCTAAAGTACAAAATAAATAAATAAATAAATAAATAAGGAAAAAATCTAGAAAGTTCCAGAAAACAAAACTAGAAATCACTGAACATTACAGGGAATCCATTCTAATGAGGCGATTTGTAAGGGTACTACTGTACTATAGTTTTCCACTGTTTCGCAGATCCTCAGCCTCTCCCCAGTGTTCATGTGTGAGCACTGTTCTGTCCTTTCTTTCCTGTACTACATAGTCAGACTTATGAAGTTATATCTGTACTACACATGTACAGACTCTCCCCTTGTTATTATTCCTTTGAGAGCACATTATAACAGCTACATACACAGCATTTTCATTGTGTTAGTTGTGGTAAGTAATCTAGAGATGATTTGATGGCCGATTTTTATATGTCCTGTTATCACTGATTTTCCTATGTCTGACCACTGTGAGGTGCCTTCCTGAAATTGCTACGAATAGTGGTAAGGTCGGGCAACCTGTTGACGTGGTCTTTTATTCTTTAGATTGCAATTTTCTCTTCTGTACTAGTGTATTTGTCCGCTTTCTCCTTTCTGGGACACAGTACCCAGCACTCACAACTTGAAGAAGGAGAAGTTTAATTCACTTGTAGTTTTAGTCTATGATCAGCTGTTGCCAAGGCAGGAACATCACGGAGTGTGGCCAAGCACAGCTGCTTAGCCTGTGATGGTCAGGACTAGAGCACAGGCAGTGCCAGGGTGGCAGGGGCCAGAGACTAAAGGCCGTGCCTCCATGGCCCCTCCCACACACCTGGAAGTGTGCTTTCCTAATCCCTGGAGTGGACCTCAAAGCCAATCAAGTTGAAACTCTACTCTAACTGCCACAAATGGCTGATTTTATTTGTCGGTTTGGACCACAGGATGGCCAGATATTTGGTAGAGTATTATTCTGGGTTTTCTGTGAGGATGTTTTTGGATGAGATTAACATGTAAATTGCTAGACTTGTAAAAAACAGATTGCTTTCCCTAATGGGAGTGGGCCCGCATCCAGTCACTTAAAAGCATGAGCAGAACAGAAATTATGACCCTCCTCTGAGTGAGAGAGAATTCCTTTTGCCTGACTAACTTTCAACTAGGACATGAATATTTTTCCTGCCTTGGAATTAAACTGAAACCTTAGCTGTCTTTAGATCTCTCCCTTTGCACTGGAAATATACCATTATCCAGTCTGGGTCTTCAACTGGCAAATTTACCTGCCAGTCTTGGGACTCACTGGCCTCCATAATAACATGACCGTGTGTGTGTGTGTGTGTGTGTGGGTGTGTGTGTGTGTGAATGTAAAAATCTCTATCACATTGAGTCTGTGAAGACAACTAAGTGACACAGTTTCCCAAGAGATATGGCACTCTTCCCTGCTCAGCGTGCAACCAGAAGTGCCTTCCCGCCTTGCGAAGAATCACTGTAGTTATTTTCATGACCATAGACAAGGATTCATTGTGCTCTGCCATCCCACAAAGGGCTCTGAAACAAAAGAAGTACGATTGCAAAAATTGCGCCACCTGTGGGGTTGCCGGCTTCCTGGCCTATCATACCATAGTTTAGAGCTCAACCCAAAAGTCTCACATGTCGGAAAGGCGAGTGGATCATATGGGTGCTATACTTATCTCTGCGTTCATCCATTCATGAGTTTAGCAGCTGAACATACTGCTGGCACAGGTGTCTGGTTGGAGTTGGTCACGGGGGTGTAGCCTGGCAGGATGCAGTCTTCTCTCTGGTCCTCTCCTCTCTCTCTGCCTTCTGATCACCACAATTTGAACAGCTGTCCCCACCATGCCCTTCCTCTGTGCTGTTTCTGCCTCACAGCCAGCTGACCACAGAATCAACTTTCTGAAACTGTGAGTGTAAATAAACACCTCTTTTAAATCTGAGGTGTTGGGTATTTTGTATGTAATAATTCCAAGTGTATTTAACTTCACAGAGTGTTTTTTTTGTTAGTATATTCTCAGTGTGCCAACATCCAGCCCTCCTGCTGTGTGACAATATTATTCAGAGGGACCAAAAGTAGATGTGACCCGGAAAGCGACTATTAACCTGAAGCCAGCGGGGAAAACTGGATCAGCACCAAAAGTGATGTATCAGATCCACGTGGGTTCTGGATGGTGGCCCCATCCCTAGAGCCTCTGGACAGAGCCGGGGTGTCCATTTGCAGCAAGTTCCCTGGTGATATTGAAGTGGATGAATGTCTGCATTGAGGTCCAGGGAGAAAGGACTAGGAGAAAAGACTCAAACCAGAAGCAAGAAACAGGAGCCCCATCAAGAGATCAAGTAGCAGAGGGCAGGGTGGAAAAGAAGGCCAAGACTTGGGCCACAGACCAAGCCAAGGTGCCAAATTCTTGTTTAATTTTAAGACTCACATTCAGAGTTGGAGCTTGGTTGGTTATTGAAACACACACAACCAGGCCACATCAATATGAGCATGAAGGGAGCTCTGCACAGGGTTCTAGTGCAATGCCCTCCTCTGGCAGGTACAGCATCTGCCATACTGGAAAGAACAATGGATTGAGGCAATGTAGATGTCCAATGTAAAATGCCCTGTAGTCATTTAAAGACTTGTCTTGTTTTAGCAGGAGGCAAAAGCCATGTATAAGTAAACAGATAAAGCATACTGCAGAACCTGGGTGGAGGAGTTTGTTGTCTCTGGTTTAAGAATATATAGTATTTACAATAAATTCTAGATCCTTAGGTTAAGGCATTTAGTATATTTATTCTTCCTGCTTTGTATTTTTTGGCAATGAGGCCATTGCATAGCCATTTCTTAATTTAGCCCTTTTCCAATTTTCTCCTTCTGCCCTTTCAATCAAGTGTGCCTGTCACTCCAACCCATTTAATGTTAACCCCCATCTATTATCTTAAAAATGTAATTAGCTATTTTGATGTGTTCTTTAAGAACTCTGGTGTCTGATTCATCAAAGTAAAAACAAGAAGATATTTTGGGAGTTTGTTCCAGTTTAAATGACTAAATTATTTCCCCATTTGTTATTTATCTGCTTGTGGATATTCTAATGCTTGAGGCTAGATTTATACTGGAGAAACCAGCTAGCCATCCATAAGCCAGTTTGTTTCTCCGAGGTCGAAGGTAGCAGAAACTTAGAACCTGGATTCTGTCTTATAGCAGCATATCATTGAGTCTCATGAAGGAGGCAGACATGGGTAAATTAGAAAAGAAAAAAAAGTAGGCCTCGCTTGAAGCCATTTCCCCACAAAGAGCAAATATCAGCTGAAGAGAGACTGGGGGCATTGGCAGGGAAGATGTCCCATGGCCCCACCAGACGAGGGGTTGCTGAGTACAGGGCTTCACTATGGTTTTTACTCAGCAGAACTGAGTACGGCAAAATCAGTTCTACTGTCTTTGTAGCTACTCTGCAGAGAAAGAAAAGATGCGTCACAGTGTGTTCTTTGTCCCTGTCTTAGTCACTTCTGCATCACCAGGACTGAATACCTGCTCCCGTAACTTAAAGGAAAGGAGAGTTTCTTTCAGGTCACATTTGTAGTCCAGGGTCAGCTGGCTCCAAGGGGGAAGCTGCCTGGCAGAAAAGGTGAGCTAAGGAGAGCTGCTCACGGCCTGATGGCCGGGAAGTGGAGAGAGAAGCGGGGGCTCAGGGAGAGAGAAGCATCCCTCCAGGGACCCGCCGCTCACCAGACCCCTCCTCTAACACCAAGGTGGCCATAACCCCCACAATCTACTTTCCAAAAGCCCCACTTGTGAACTCCTGAGGCTTTGAGGGAACATTCTAGATCTAAACCCCAACAACCCCAAAGTGACGCATTCTGCCTACTTCAGGATCCATGTGTATCAGTGCCAGGAGAGCCAGCGTGTCACTTGGAATCGAAAGTTGCTGAGGCCAATTCCTGAGTAACATGCATTTTAGCATCTTCTCTGCTACCACTAGTCCACTTCCTGTAATGCAGGAAACAAAGCACGCTACACAAAGTTACTTGTGCCATCAGTGTGGTGGTTTCAGCTGCTGTATGGGAAGACAGAAGGGCTTGGAGGAGGAAACTGACATTTATGGAGGGCCCAGAACTGCATTTAAATACTGCACCAGCATCTAATATGCCTCACGGCACTGCAGCCTACAACTATGATAAATACAAAACCTCATGCAACAACTCCATTTAAGCCCTATGTTACAGATGACTTCATTTCGCCATGAGGAAGTTTAGCTTAGTACTGTGAAATGCATAAAAATGAGATAGTACAGTCAACCCTCTATCCATGGAGTCCACCAATTCTAGATCAGAAAACACCCAGAGGAGCAATGGTATCTATACTAAAAAAATGCAGACTTCTTTTTCCTTGCCAACATTCCCTAAATAATGCAGGATAGTAACGATATACATAGGATTTATGCTGTATTTGGTATCACAAGTGAAGAGATTATCCAAAGTATATGGGAGGTTGTGTGTGGTTGTGTATGAACAACCCTCGCTTGTCACTTTTGCTGCTGTGTGGGCTCTCTGAACTGTTCTCTGCCATGCCACCCTGCCTTGGAGCCAGCTGATTATGGACTGAAACCTTTACAAATGGTAAAGGTTTCCTCCTTTAACTTTGAATGTTGAGTGTTTTGTCCTAGCAATGAGAAAAGTAACTGAGACGATCACCTTCCTAGTTTTCTCTGATTCCTCTGTCTCTGTCTCTCTCTTTCCATCTCAGTCTGCCTCCATCTGTCTCTCCCCACTGGAAATTGAGAACTAGGACCTTCACAATGGATTGTATCCCTGCCCTCTTTTTGATAAGGTCTTACTAAATTGCCTAGGCTATGCTCAAACAGTCTACCGCGACAAGCTTCCAGAGCGCTGAGATGACAGGTGTATACTACCATGCCTGCTTTTGTGAATGTTTATAGGAATCAATCAATGAGGAGCCCTTGTATTTAGAGATGGCAGGTGCCTTAGTGATTCCTAGAATGAGATCATCCTCAGGGGAGAGAAGCACCTTATCAAGAAAGACTTTGACATTTTTCTCTCCTTTCTGTTCCAAGTTTTTCTAGAGCTGAATCTGTCATTAAATGAAACAGAGTTAGGGATCGAGAGAGTTATGTTTGACTCCCAGACCATGGCTGGGATACTAGAAAAGGGAAAATAAAGCCCACGCAATCATGGTAAAGGCAGTGGCAAGCAGGGCTGGACTCACCCAGCTCTGCTGTTTGACTTAGGAAGACAGATTATGTAGAAAGTTGAAATTCCTTTTAACTCCTGTAAGAAGGCTAATTGTAACATAAACACATAGGATATGAGCTTCTTGTTGAGTGGGATGATTATGGATATTTTAAGAGTGTCAGGGCCCAAGTTGCTGCGATTTTCTTGGTCTTTTTTTCATAGCCCCAAGATGGCTGCCACAGCTCCAGCTATCAGAAGCAGGCAGAAGAAAGTAAAAGGAAGGAGGAAAAAAAGCACCTACTAAATGGCCAAGTACCTGTTTGAGAGCATCCCTAAAACTCCACTCACTACTTGTGCATACAGCTGTGTAAAACACAAGAAGGCTGGGCGCGAAAGCCACCCCTAACATAGAGGATGAAGGGGAGAGTTAAAATCCTTTTAACAAGAAATTTCTCATCCATATTTCTGTCATCAGTTTCACCATCTCAGTGGTTAAATCTCTTGTAGAGAACCACCTGGGAACATCTGACTGCTTCTGCACCCTAGCTAGCTTGGACCCACATTCTAGAACTGGGAAATCCCTGTGGAATCCAAACTGTGACAGAACAAAATGAAGGCTATGCATCATGCTAAAGCACTCATGTGCAATGCATAAAAGATCTTTCCAAAAGCAGCCTCTTCCTTTGATGGTGCGTTGGCGCATGGGACCACCACTGTCTGTATTTGTGGGTCTGGTTGGAGGTCCAGTAACATCTCTGGGCTTCCCTGCTTCCTAAGGAGACATTAGGAACCGTAGGAAAGAAGTATCTAATGGGGGGAGGTGGAATGTCTTCTTATTAATGAGGGTGCTGGAGAATAAGACTGTAACATCACCATGGGTCCATGACTATTTGGCTGCCACTTCGTCCTGTGGAGGATGTCCACTACCTATCCTCGCAGTCCTTCCTTGAACAGTTAATGTATAACAGAGAAAATAATCACTGCTCACCACCATAGGAGTGAGTCTTCTCGCGTAGAGGATTTCCCTCCACTGATTTTCAAAGAAACATTGTAAAACAAAATATTTAGAGCATTGTAAGGATAAAACGCAGTGTGGCAGCCTAGTGTAATTATGTTTCTATCTGAATGTAATTACGAGGAGGAGGAGGAAACATAACTCCAAAGTTAGGCAATGCTGGGGTTCACCGAGGGCCTGCAGGCCTTGGGGGATAATTACTTACAGAAGTGCTCGTAGTTATAAGGTTCAAAGCCTGGAGAGCTCCGCCAGGCCCTGTTATTTATTTGTACCTTGCTACACGTATTAGCGTGTCAGCCAAGCACTTCGTTACAAGTGCAGCTCGCAGGCGATGGTGAGCGCCGCGGAGAGAAGCAGAAAACCTTGTGCGTCAGCCATGCAGTTCTCTGGCCAGCTTCCAGGCTGCACAGGAGTTTTCTTAATTGAGCAGTGAGTGTCCGTGTGGATGGTCCTGGGCCACCAACTGTGCTGCCTGAGTCCCAAGAGAGCCATAAGACAAACTCCCAGCAGCTCTGACTCATCCCCTGCTTTCATGAAACGGGAGTTGAGTGCTTCTGGGAATGGATTCGGAATCCCTGAGAATCTACAGAAAGTGGCAGGTTTGGGCATCAGAGAAGATGCCTCCTGTGACAGTGTGGCCCCCCCTGTGCAGCCCAGAGTGGCAGGATGGTGTGGCGGTGGCGTTTCTTGCTTCAGTCATCCCGGTTCCCATAGTCAAGTTGCCGTTCTTTAGGACCACACCAGGACAATCTCATCCTTCATGTAGAGAAGCAGGAAGCAAGCGTGATTGATTTTTCCAGGCTACTCCCAGCCTCCTAAATAAGGTGTGACCACACGCTCCTCCCTCCTGATCACTCGGAAGCCCAGAGAGGGCATCTGACCAGGATGGCCTAGGACCTGTGTCGCTCCTGGAGTTGACCCTCAGTGATTCCATCCAGTCTCTGTAGATGTGTTAGCTGGCTTTTCATCATGGAGACAAAACGTTGATATTTATAGCTTAAAGGAGGATAACTCTGTTTAGGCTGGTGGTGGAAGGGACTGGCAGAAGAAATCTGCTCACCTGATGGCACCCAGGAAGCGGGTTGGAGGGAGCAGGCACACCCTGCAGTCCCATCCCCAGTGACCTGCCTCCCATCCTAGCCCTGCCTCCTAATAGCACCTTCAGCTATGTGCCCTTGCGTTATGGGTGAACCCACAGATGGATCAGAGCCCCAAACCCTCAATAAACAAGTCAGGGGTGGAAGATGCAGTGTAGGCATGGGCTGAGGGATCAGGGGGCCATGATATGAACAGTGAGGCAGAGAGAGCTGACAGTCTTCGAGACCTAGAGAAAAGGAGGCTGCGTCCTTCTGGTGGGAAACGAAGGTCCTGAGTCCTGCTTTCAGGTGTGCTATAGAGTGGCTGCCCCTGTGGACCTTGGATCTCCAGGACAGTTAAATCTTTCTTTTCTCTATGGCATCCCCTCACAGCCTTCCAAACAGCCCCTGTTTGTTCCTCAACTCATTTTGAAAAGATTATGTTTTTTGACAAATATCTCTATTCTAACACAATGAAGATGGGCCTAGGCTATCATTCTGTGATAGGTGCTTTCTTGATTTTTCACTTCAAAAAGGGAATTCTAGAATTTTATCCCAGTGCCAAAGATAAAAATAGAAATTAAAAAAAAGAGAATTCTGGTTTAAATACCACACAGGATGTATAATCACCCATGCATCACACAGTGACCCTTTCGTGTGTACAATTTTTATGTTTTCTTAATGTGTCATTTAAGAAAATAAATGCAATTAATTAGAAAAATAACAAGAAGAAATTCTTTTAAAGTGGGAATATTACTTTAACAAATACTGAAATACACACCGACATGGTCTAATAAACTCCAAAACTAAGCAGACATGGTGGGGAACACCTATAATCCCAGCCCTCTGAGGCTGACACGTGAGAATCTCAAACTCAAGCCCAGCATGAGTGACTTCGTGGATTACCAAGACCCTATCATAAAATTTTAAAAAGTACATAAATAAAAATGGCTGACATGTAGCTTAGTGTGAGTCTTGGGTTCAATCCCCAGAACCAAAACAAATCAGCCACAGAAAGAGCATATCCTATGCGTGATGTTCATGTCTATACCAGTGCCATATATAAAATGCTTAAACAGTGTTAGTGAAGACTAACTATTAAATATGTTTTCATCTGGCTCACATTAAATGTCTTAAGGATGCCTCACAATAGCTGTTAGTGTTACTACCCCTTGTTTACTCATAAGGAAACTGAGGCTGAGGCTGAGCCATTGAGTAAGTGCCCAGGGCCACAGCTGCCCAATCACAGGCCTCCCTGTCCTGAAGCCTGCAGGAGCCTCCGCTGGGCCCTCACCTCTGCAGGACGCTAGCAAGTGTTTTTTTCTGGTAGAATGCTTTGCATGCCAACCGCAAAAACACCAGTTCAGGCCAGCTTAAAGGATCAGGACACGTCTCACAACGAGAAGTCCAGAGCTGGGACAACCAAGTGTTGGCTGAGTCTTTGGATCCTCTGTCACCCCAGTTCTTGGTCCCCCACCCCACCTCCTTAGTGTTTCCAGGTGCGCAGTTTGCACACAGAATGTAGCCACAGCCCTGCGCTGTTCGCAGTGTGACCGCCTCAGGCCTTGTGGGCCTCCTAAGCATGGGGATGTGCTTACAACTCTTCAGAAAGTGAAGGTCTGCTGCCCAGGGCTGGATCACGCAGGGGACCTAGCCAGAATCCTGTCATTCAGGGCCCTCAGTTGCCACCCTGAGTGTGCCATGCTGTAAGGGAGAGATAGCTGAGGTCAGGGATGCTCCCTGCAGCTCAGAATCCCAGTGCCCCTGGTGCCAGACTTGGGAGTGAACTGGCCTCCAAGTGGTGGCACCCCAGCTATCCAGTCACCCTAGCTTTCAAGTCTGATGTCCTAGACACTGTGGAATGATAAGACAGCTAAGCCCCTACTCAGCCCTGTCTCCTTCAGGCATGCGATAGGAGTTTGTGGCATTTCATCTAGACCTGACAATATCGAGGGCTTTTCACATGGCTCTCTCTTTTAGGAATGAAAACTTCTCCTTCTTCTCCTTCTCCTTCTCCTTCTCCTTCTTCTCCTTCTCCTTCTCCTTTTCCTTCCCCTTCCCCTTCCCCTTCCCTTTCCTCCTCATCTTCCTTCTCCTCCTCTTTCCCCTTTCTTGTCCTCCTCCTCATCTTCTGCCTCCTCCTGTTCCTCTTCCTCTTCTTCCTCTCCTTCCTCTCCTTCCTCTCCTCCTTCTCCTCCTTCTCCTCTTCCTTCTTCTTCTTCTTCTTCCCCTTCCCCTTCCCTTTCCTCTTCATCTTCCTTTTCCTCCTCTCCTTCCTTTTCATCCTCCTCCCTCATCTTCTGCCTCCTCCTCTTCCTCTTCTTCCTCTCCTCCTCCTCCTTGCCCTCCTCCTTCTCCTCCTCCTTCTCCTCCTCCTTCTCTTCCTCCTCCTCCTCTTCTTTTTCTTCTTCCTCCTCCTCCTCCTCCTCCTCCTCCTTCTCCTTCTTCTTCATGTATTTGGTTGCTACAGGGTCTCACCACACAGCTCAGACTTGTAGTGATCCTCCCATTTTCAGCCTTCCCAGTGCTGGGATTACAGGTGTGTGCCACTATGCCCAGACTCTGTGGCCAGGTCAGTATGCCCTGGGGGTGAGGCTGGCATGGCATGTGGTGCTGGGAATCAAACCATAGTCCTTGTGCTTGCCTAAGCAGGCACGTTAGTCTGCTGAGCTATCTTGCTGGTCCTGAAAACTGCTTCCTAAGAGGCTTATTTGGCATCATAGGATGCCCTTCTGACAACGTCTGGGTCACCTGTCCATCTGGTGCCCAGCACTCTGGGAATAATGGCTATTAGGGGACAGCCCCAAAGCCTACTTTAATGAGTGACCAAATATCAAGGGGTATACGAGCATACATTTCTATGTTGTAATTACTGACAAACACGTGACTCGAAATGTTAAATTCATTTCTTAGCTACAAAACTGCTCAAATATCTTTGTACTAAAGTATAAAGTACTTCTCATTTGCTCTAAAAGATGGTGGTTTTATTGAAGAGCACTTGCTTTCCTGGGATTATTTTCGACCAAATAAAATTTGGAAAAGACATCATAACTGTTTGCAGCTTAATGTAGTCATTAAAATGATAAAATTTTTGTTTATTTTATTTTATTAGTGCATGTTTGTGCTTCGTGCAGTTTCCAAGTGTTTTGAAGAGTCATTATATGCACATATTACACCTTGGTTTTTGTCCCTTCTCTCCTCCTTCTCCTGATTTCCTAATCACCTTTTTTTGTACCTATTGATACTATTTGCCTCAGCACATGTGATTACTTACAAAATTTACATTATTCAACTTATTAGGTTCCTCAAATGGCATATTTTTAACACCATGTGTTGTAAACATATAGTAATAAAATAAACAAGAACAAAAGAGTTTAGGGGAGATACCCAGAATGAATTTTTCAGTCGTCCTCTAAATGATATCATATTGGATTAAAATAGTATTTTTCAGTAAAAATGTGATAAATATGCTTAATCCCACAACTATTATTTGACATTAATCTACTGATCCATACAATTAAATAGAAACTCTGCCACATTGAAATTATGACATTAACACCTCTTTCCTCTGGTTATCCTTCCTGGTCCTACTTTTTGATCTTAATGTACTGGATTTTTTTCCAGGAAGGGGAGTCTTTTTGAGGCAGGGTCTCATTATGCAGTGCTGCCTGGCTTTGAGCTCACTTTGTAGCCCAGGCTGGTCTCAAACTTACAGCAATCCTCCTGCCTCCATGTCCCAAGTGCTGGGATTACAGGTGTGTGCCACCATGTCTGGCTGTACTTAGAACCAATTTATTATGGATAAATTATTGGGTTTTCATATCATTTCTTCTCTTTTTTTTTAAACATTTATTTATTTA
>NDGM011183321.1:0-20968 GCA_002564305.1 Octomys mimax | reverse complement strand
CTGAGTATGGACTGAAACCTCCACTAACTGTGAGCTAAATAAACCTTTTCTTCCTTAATTCTGTGTGTTGGGAATTTTGTCCTAGCAATGAGAGAAGACTCCCTATTATTAATCATCCAATATTGTGACATTGTTTATTCCAAGTCCTCAGTCAGCCTACTATTGGTTACATTCGCAGCTATTCATGAATTAATATATACCTCTATTTCTGGCCATTTCTCTTTCCTGACACAGTATGTAGCTAGAGGCCCCCCATGGAGTGCTGTCTGTCAGGAGGATTTGTCTTACCCCTCTTCTTCAGTTTATCTGAGTTGGTTTGTAGAGCTGCAGCTGCCAGTTTTTAGATAATGCTAGTAAATGGAGGGGAATAATGATAACATTTTATGGTACAAGGGATAGAACTATGGAATCATTTTGGTATTTTACTCATGGTCAAAATTTTACAATCGGTGTTTTGAAGGCTTTAGTGTTGTATCAAGAATTCTTCCATTAATGAATACAACAGTAGTCCCGAAACTGAGATTGTGCCACTGAGATTGTAGGAAGAGCAAGACCAATCAGATTTTGGGTCAGGGAGATAGCTCAGTAGAATAAGTGCTTGCCTAGCAAGCTCAGTGTCCTGAGTTCAATCCCCGGTACAGCAAAAAAAACAAAAAACAAAAACCAATCAGGTTTTGAGCTGTACTAATAATGAGTAATAATAAAGCAGTGTGAGGGCCAAACATAAAAGGTGATGTGACAGTTGAGACAGCTAAAGGGGTAAATCCTCTTTTCCCATTCTGCCATGCTATCCCCCGCCCCCACTGACCAGCAGTTCTCTGCCTTAGGAATCTTCATAATACCTGGCCAGGTAGGCCAAGCAGGCAGCTCCTCTAGTTCGGGACTTAGGACAATTAACATAGAAAAATGAAACTATGGGGACATTTTTATGGCAATAACAATAGGGGCATTCTCAGAGGCACTGCAGAGATGAAGACAGAGATGGTACCCTGGTTTCTGGTGCCAATGACAATATGTGAAGATGATGTGTCATGCAGTGACAAGCAATGGTAGCAGCAGTGTCTGTATCAGTGGTCTTGTGGCAAAGTTTTAACTGGGATCCAAGCTGGGCTGCCTTGGTTTGTTCTTTCCATAATTTTCTGAGCTGCTCCCTACATTTCTGGAATAATTCTGAGTGAAAAATCATTAAGAATTTCCTAGTTTGGAGCTTGCAGTTAAGAAAGCTTGAGTTTTCCTTATTGGCCATAGTAAGCTTAGAGAAGAAAAAGTGAAGTCTTAATAACTTATATTCCTAGATTTTATTACAGAACCACTTTGAGTACATCTGGTACTGTGGCATACTAATATAAATTATAATCCCCACAGAAAAATGGTAATTTAGTAATATAAGACACATAGAGAACAAATGCAACCAATGAGTTGGAATAGAATTAAATAAGAAATTGTGAACTCAACGTCATTTGGAAAGTCTGAAGGCAATGGGATTATAGATAATTACTGGAAGATGTGTAGGAGATAGCGCTTTGGGTACAGGGAGTAAGTACACAGCACAGAACCAGGTCTTTTTAAAATCACTGGACAGTGCCCAAGTTGACTGAGAAGTACATGTCTGGAAACTAATCGGAGGGACATTAGTTCAGAGGGACTAGAGTGAAGCTTTGTCTTGTAATCAGAGACGAAAATATCCTTTAGTTCCCCAATAGGGAATTCTTACCTATAACTTAATTCACTGAAAAAGTGTTAATCAGGGTGTACAGAAGTAACGTGGGGAGGCTGAGGAACAGAAATAACCTAAGAAGATAGTTTAAAAATAGGTCATTTGCATTCAACTTTCAACCATTTTGGAATTTTCAGAAAAAAAGAAGCACGAAACAAGCAGCTAAGTAATTACAGCTTTGCCTTGGCAGTGCAAGGTCTGAAAATTATTTCTCTCGGTGGCAACGGGCAGTCTTGCTAGTCGTCCTTGGCGCACAGTCACATTCTTGCTCATTAACTCCAGGAAGGCTTCCAGGAGGAAAGATACGTTGGAAAGCAGCTGAAAACAGTTTTGCAAATCTCAACTTCCTTGGCTTGACAGTGAAATGACCGCAAAGCCAAGTCACTGGGTCGAAAATCAATCACAAAAACAGAGGTCTCCACTTCCTTTTTTTTGCCGCAGCCTTAGAAAAGGCGGACTGGAAACTCATAACCTGGACAAAAAGCAAGCCTTGTAGGCAGGAAATACAGTTTTGGATTTTTGTCTCCTGGATCCCGCCAAATCCTTGGTTCATTCGGTGGCTTCCTCCAAGACCAGTAGCTGTTGAACACCTCCCTCGAGGCTGGGGCTGCTCTGCGGGGACCCGCCCCCCAACTACCCCGCCCCCATCCCCAGGTCTCCGTGCCCCCCAAGACCTTCTGTCCCCAGGGCCCCCCACCCTCCGGGTCCCGCAGGTCCTCCACCTCCTTTGCCCCCGCGACCCCCAGACTCCCTCCACGTCCCCTAGGTCCCCCATGCCCCCCAAGTCCCCTACGCCCCCTCTTCCCGGCACGCCGCCAGGTGGGGCAGCGCCCAGCCGCCTGCGTCCCGGCCCCCGCGAGGCCCTGCCCGCCCGGCCCGGCAGTTCCGCGTCTGCGCGGAGGGCGAAGGCTGGAGCCGGGCGGCAGGGGAGGCGCAGGGCGCGCGGAGCCAATGGGCGCGCTCGGGGCCCCGGGCGGCGGCGGCGGCGGGCCGGGCGCTCACTGTCGGGATGGAGGGCGAGCGCCGGGCATCGCGGGCGCGCTCCTCGGACCTCCCGGTCGGGGGCGCGGAAGGGGAGAGCCCGGGAGGTGGCGTCCCCTTGCCAGGCGGCCGTGGCTCCTCCGCCCCGCTGCAGGCCGACGTGCTGGAGCTGGACGAGGACGAGGACGACCTGGAGGTGTTCAGTAAGGTAAGGGCGCGGCGGCGGCGGCGGCGGCGGCGTCCCGGAAAGTTCCCAGGCAACTCCGGAGTCGCGCCGGGTCCGGCCGGGCTGCGGTCCCGGAGCTGCTGGCCCCGCGGGCGGCAGTGGCCGCAGCCCGCCCGCGTCGCGGCGGGATTTTTAGCCCCAGTCGCTGGCTCCTTCGTACTTTGACCTTCGGCTGGGCAGGGCCTCGGCTTCGTGGAGTCGGTAAAGTTGGGATTGCTTTCCTGGACACCGCGACAGCCCCGAGCCCCGGGTGCAGGTGGCCTGAAGCGTCCCCGCCACCGCCAGCTTCTCTTAGGGCGCGGCCGACGCCGAACTCTGGGAGAGAATCAGCGAAATTAAGAGAATTTGTTTTTGATTTAGGGCTGTTGATTGTGGATTTGAGAGTCGCTTGACACACGAAGTGAGCCTCAAATCCAGAGGGAATGGGTGCCAGGCGAGTCCCCCACTGGAGAAAGCAAGCCGTCCTGTGCATGACAGGAAGCTGCAGAGCTAAGGATTTTCAGATGGTCAGCGACTGCCCGCGGCCACAGCTTTTCTTTCTCTCGTTCCCTCCTGAAATTTGGGATCAGAGGCTCATCTTGGCTTGAACTGTAATTGGTAGGATGGATTGGGGGGTAGGGGATGGGTGTGTGGAAACTGGTGGTAATTTCTTAAAGAGTTTGGAAGAGAAAAATACCTCGTGGACTGATTGAATGTCACTCCAGTTTGTCAAGTTGCTCATAGGCGACTTGGGTTCAGCTCAGATGCGTGCTCCTTACCAAGAAACCCGTGCAAGTTAAGAATCTCCTGGAGATGACAGTTAAAGCTGCTAACCTACTTAAGGTTTTCTTTACTCAGGGTGAGCACACCGAAGTTGGAAAGGAACGACTCTGACTTCAAAAAATATTTAAAACTCGTTTTTCTCCCCCTGTTGAGTGGAATAGGAGGCCCGGTTGGATTCTGGGAGCATCACAGATTTATGCTGTTCACTTTTCCATTTATTTAAATTACAAAGCAATGAAATTATTTTATGATTAGTCGTAAAAGGCTAACATTACCTTTCTGTATTCCACATAGACTTGATGCTCACATCAAGGACAATTGGCCTATTGATTTTTTTTTTTTTTTAACTATACTTTGGTATTTCACACGGCTCATGGAGTCATGACGAGGTCTGTGGTTACTCAGTGAGTGACCTACAGCTTTGGGTTGGGGTTGGGGGAGGAGGCTGGGGGCTGCAGCAGTCGTGATTGAGCATCACCTGGAATTAAGCTCGCCAAGTGCTCTCTTTCCTCAGATTGTAAGTGTCTCAGTCATTGTTTTCCTAAGACCTTGCTGTTAGAGGTGCATCTAAGGCAACGCTGATGAGATTGAAGCCAGACCCAGAGCTGCTCCTCTGCTCGGGCCTGTGAGAGTGGCGGGGATGCTGGAGTGTCGATGTCCCAGGTGGAAAGCAAATAACCAGAGCATTCCTGATCGGTGGCCTAAAGGTGTCTCAGAATAAGAAATCTTTATCTTCATGCCTCCAGTCAGTTGTTGGATTTCTTTTCTCATTCTAAATAAAACTTTAGTTTTCTTCATAAATTTTTTTTTGCTATTTTGTGTTCTTTTGAAAAGATGGCCTTCCAAACCATGTGAGCTTCAGATCTTGCACCACATCCTTCCTGCTTATTAGTGTTAATTGCACTTGTTAAGTGCTTAGAAAAACTTAAGAACTACCACCTGTATGGAAACTGGCTACATAGATTAAAGGTAAATTATTGGCTAAAGTCTGAAAAGAGCACTGTGGTTGGGCAGTTTAAAATTATGTACCTGCTTATATTTTAGTAAGCTAAAATTTCCAATCAGGAACCATAGTTAGACAAAGTTAGGAACATTTCCCCTATTTGGCCTATTATTTTCTCTGGGATTCTATCAGCATCCAGAGAGATGGTGGCATCTTTAATTTTATCTTTTTTTTTTTTTTCCTATATTTTTAGGGTAAAACACCATTTTACATGGTGTTCAGGGTCTCACTACTAGATCAGACTCAGTGGTCCCCCTGTTTGCAGCCTCCCAAGAGCTGGGATTACAGGCGTGTGCTACCACGCCCAGTCTCAATTGCTGTCTCAGCGCACCCTGGGGGCAGGGTTGGCACTGCAGGCCAGGGATCAAACAATTATATTTTTTTAAATATTAAAAAAAATATTTATTTCTCTGGTAAAAGGTCTTGCTGTGCAGCTCAGACTCACAGTGTTCCTTCTGTGTCAGCCTCCCCAGTGCTGGGATTATAGGTATGTGCCACCATGCCCAGTTTTAGGGCCGGTCAGGTATACCAGGGGTTCCAGGACCAGCATGGCATGTGGTACCAGGGATCGAGCTTGGGACCTTGAGCTTGCCAGTGCTTAGACTGCCAAGCTGTCTCCCCAGCCCAGCATCTTCAATTATTTTTAAAGCTGACTGCTATTTTCTTTCAGTGTGTAAAGACTGTCAGCATTCACGTCTGTAGTCTTACACTTTACCTTGTGGCTTTATAATTTGTGGTCCCTTCCAGAAGCTTTTCAAAGAATAGGAACTTTGCCTTATTATGCCTTTTCTTCCCATAACATGTTAACACATGGCAGGTATGTGTGTGTGTGTGTGTGTGTGTACATGTGCTTGCATGCATAGGATGGCTTTGCTGTGTATGTTTTGAGTAAAAAGGAACATTTATCTGTTACTGTAACAGTTTTTGTCTATGTGGCAGGATATGACAGAAACTATTTTTTTGGTGGAACTGGGGATTGACATTGAGCCTTGCGCTTGCCAGGGGAAGTGCTGACTCCACTGAGCCATCTCCCTGGACTCAACAGAAACTTTAAATGACAACATAAATCAAGAGTTGATGGCAAATAGAGTTGTGTTCTGAGTTTTATTATCTCCAGTAAGTAGAAAATAATGGCAAATCTCAAGCGACTAGAGAGTGCAGAGCATATTGATTTAAAAACAAGTAGAGAAGTTGAGTCGGTCTTTTTTTTTTTTTTGGTGGAACTGGGGCTTGAACTCAGCCCCTTGCGCTTGCCAGGCAAGTGCTTAGTCTGCTGAGCCATCTCCCCGGCCCCAAGAAGTTGAAAGGGAGGGAAATGTTAGCAATGGTATAAATGAACAAACGAAAACTTATACAACCAGTGACAATTATGTTTCAAACTAAGGCAAAGTGAACTCTTATTCAGGGGTTAACTTTCCACGCCAGACTTTCAATCTGTCTAAACCTTAAGATAATTGAGAACTTGCAGGTACAGTTATCGTCATCGTTGCTAGTCATCTTGGAGAAGTCATGGAATAGGCTGGTACCCAAAAACTAGAGATAGGTAAATACACCCTAAAAAAATAGAAAATTCTGGAAGATACGGACTAGTAAGCTTTACTATCCAGCAAAGCTATCAAGTGAATCATTTAATATTTTGTTGATAAACATTTTGGAAAAAAAAAACAAGGGATGGGCAGCAGAAGTTAACATGTTTTGTAAGAGTAATGAAAAACTTAAGACTTTCAAATGGTAAATCTGATATATGACAACAGACAGGTTTGAAGAGGATCTGAAATAATAATTCATATTTTTGTAGAACAAAGGTTACTTTTGAAAGTATAGGTTATAGTATTGAGATACTGAGTTTTCTCATTGCTATAATGAAATATATATATATATATATATATATATGTATAGCATGGTAACTTTATAAAGAAATCAGTCTCTTAGCTCATAGTTCAGAAGCATAGTGTCAGTACAGGCTTAGCTCTGGTGCAGGCTTCCCAGTGAATGGTGTCACCATGGCAACGTGAGCAAGATAAAGTGGTATCATGGCCAGACAGGAAGCCAGAGAGGCTGGTAAGTGGTGAGAAGTAGCTCAAAGTCCTAAGAACACACAATTTAAGGGAGGAGAGGTTTACTTTAGCCTACAGTTTAGTCCCTAGCTAGCTGGCTCCAAGGTGGGATGGCATGGCAGAGGGGCCCAGTGGGAGAGAGTTGCTCATGGCATGGGGGATGGGGAACAGGGAAGGGATGAGCTGGGGATGGAGATAAATCTTTGCTTCTCATGTTACCAGGTACCACCTCTTCCAACCAGACCCCCCTCCCTCCTAACTGCAGGTCGGCAGTATGGGCATTGTAATCCCGTAATCCACTGATGTCCCAAGAGAGTGTTCATTTGCCTATGAATGTGTGAGGTTCTTGGGGAACAAATAGATATAAACCAAAACTTTGTACCCTGGGTCCCCCAAGACTTTGCACCTCCCTTTATGCAAAATGCATTTAGTCCATCTCGCCAGTGTCCCAAAACTTCACAGTTTCAATATTGCTGAAAGGTCCAAGTCTAAAGTCTCCTCTGAGATGGCAAAATCTTATCTGTGAGATACTGTAAAAGTAAAACAGAAAATGAGACGTTGCCAGCATTTAATGGCACAGAGTAAATATTCTCATTCCAAAAGGAAAGAATAGGTGGATAGAAAGAACGGTACCAAACCCAAGATTGAAACTCAGCAGAGCATACATTAAATCCTGTAGCTCCATGTCCAGGACTCAGGCACAGTTGCAGTGAGATTCAAACTCTAGACGTCTCAGGTGGCCCTGCCCTTGCTGCATTGCCATTGATTGTAGCCTTCATGGCTTCTCTCTTGGGCTGGCCTTCCTCCCTCCTGTGGTTTTCCTCACATGATCCACATTCTTTCCTGCTCCAGTATCCTGACGTCTTGGCTGTGCTTTAGCTGTCACAGCTTCGTGCTCTGCCCTCACAGGGACATATTGCCTGGCCTTCCAGGCCTTCTTGTGAAATCTGGTTGTAGCACCCATTGCCCTATAGCCCTTACATTCTGCAACCCTATAAAAACAGAATCACCCATCAAGTCAGCTTACAGTGTTCCAGGGCTGTTCTCCAGCCAGCATCTCCAGACTTCTAAACTCCTCCCTTGAACCAGTTCCAAACATATTTGGTAGATCACATGGTCAGGTAATGACACAGCTACAACCCCACTTATCAGGTACCAGACTCTGTGGTAGTTGCTTTCTTCATCATTGACTAAATACCCAACACCCACAATGTAAGGAAGGAGAGGTTTATTTTGGCTCATGCTTCAGTCTGTAGTAACCTCACTCCAAGGGAAGATGGCATGACAGAGGGTCATGATAGAGGAGAGCTGATCATGGCATTGCAGACAGGAAGCACAGAGTGATGGAGTAGGATAGGGAGGGAGATCAAACCCCAGTACTTTTGTCTTCCCACCCAGTCACCACCTCCTGACAGCAAACCACCTGTGAGCTCCCATAATCCACTTACCTTCCAAGAGCCCTACTTGTGAGTGAATGATACTCTTGGGGGAAATCTAGATATGAACCACAGCACCACTGCCCTTGGATCCCCTGCTTATTCCCTCATCTGGGTGCCACTATGACGTCATCCTCAGGGGTCAATCTTCTGGAGCACAGGGAGTAGATAAGTAGGGGCTGAGAGTAGAAGTAAGGAGTGACTAGCTAAAACAGAATCTCATAGCATGGAGGACAGCTTTGGGTAAAGATGGGCACATTAGAACCTCCCTCTCCATATGCTCTCCTATAGAGCAGTTAGCCTCCCTCCTATGGAAAGTTCTTCTCCTCTCCTTGAAATTGGTGGGATTGTGACTGTATGGTGGAAATAATGCCCTGAAACTTCCAAGGCTAGATCATAAAAGAAAATAAAGGAATCACTTTGTCCAGTCGGTCATTGTGCTTGCATTAGTCTATAGGACTGAATGCTTGCCTTGCTGGATTTTGGACTTGTGTTGGTCCCAATGCTTTGTATGCTCCTGTTTATATCTTTTGGAATGCTCATGTTTTTCTTGTGCCATTGAGTATTGGGAATGTTTAACTTTTAATTTGTACAGGAGCTCATAGCTCAGCTTTTTCTTACATCTTGGAGGAGACTAGGGCCTTAGACCTTTTCAGCATTGTTGAAACTGTTAGGACTTTGGCAACTTTCACAGATAGACTAAAATGCCTTTTGTGTAAAGGAATGTACATGAGTATTGGGGTGAGGGCAGAATGTTATGGTTTGTGTCTACATGTCCCCACAGAGCCTCACGCAGTCAGTTATAAGGTGAGTCTCTAGAGTTTGTGATTAATTCATGACCCAGTGCTGGGACAGTGAGTGAGAGTACTGCACCTGCCCTGGGGTGGAGAGCCTGAATGCAGTGTAAGAGAGGAAAAGAGGCTTGCTCTCTGCTGCTGCTCCTCCTTTTCTGTTTTTGCTGTTTTGTTGTTTTATGCTACCATGAACTGCTGCCACCTGCCATGTGCCACTCTGAATTGGAGCCAGCTGATTATGGATCGAACCTCCACAATGAACTAAATAAACGTTTCTTTCCTTAATCTTGGGTGTTGGTTATTTTGAAGCAGCAATGAGTGCAAAGTAACTAAGGCAGAGACTGAGGCAGAATATTTACAAGTTCGAGCAACCTAGAAAGACTCGCTCAAAATTTGCAAAGAAAATGTGATAAAGGAGGGCTAGAGATGTAGCTCAGTGTGAAGGCCTTGCATTGAATCCCAGGAGGGGAGGAGAGGAGAGGAAGGGAGTGGAGGGAGAGGAGAGCAGAGGAGTAGAGAAGGAAGAGAGAAAAGAGGAAAGGAGAGTAGAGGAGAGGAGAAAAGTAATCATGGAACATTGAAGGCAATCTATGGCAAATTGTGAACTCCATGTGGCTCCACCTCTGTGGCACTTTGGGGGGTTGTAGCTCCCATGGCTTCTTTCTTAGGCCTGCTTTGTTCCCTCCTTGCAGCTTTCCTAAGACAATCCATGTTCCTGGTTGTTTTTTTTTTTTTAACTTCTGGGATCTCACTGAAATTTAGACTTCTCACCGTTTCACACACTGCCCTCTCAGGGTCACGCAGCCTGGCCTCCCAGGCCTTCTAAAATCCAGATGGAAGCCTTCCTAACCCCGTAACTCTTTCATTCTGCATGTGCTTAAAACCACCATGTGGATGATGCCAAGGTCTGCTGCCAGCTGGAGCAGTAGCCAGGCTTTCTTCTCTTTCAGCTGTAGGAGTTGAGTGCTTGGATCACAGAGCACTCTGAACCTGATTCTGAGGAACAAATTCTCTGTAATGCCTCCATTCTGGAACATAGCTCTGCAGCTTTCTTCTCAAAGCAGTCTTTCACTTTTGCAGTTTTGAGGATGCAGAGGGTCAAGATATGCAGCTTATTGTGGTGCCTTAAGGCCATCTTTTCTATTCTTCTGCTCTTTCTCTATAATGAAGATCTCAGCTCTATCTTTGCAGTCTATAGCTTTATAGGAGCTTCCTTCTTGGCCAAAACTACAACATTTTAAACCATCCTGCTGGACTCTTTGCTCTTGATTCTCTTTTATGTAAATCTGAATAAAAGCCCCCGATGTTAACCATGCCACTGCCTCAACATTTGAGTGCCTTGCAATTTGTTTTGTTAAGTTAATCAGTCCACTATGCTTAATCTCAGTTTCAGACAGTCTCTGGACACAAGCAAAGTACAGACAAACTTTCTGCCAAACCATAACACATGTTGTCTGGAGTCTGGCAACCAGTGCAGTCCTTCTCAGTAGAAACCTCCTCAACCTGGTCTTTACTGACAGCCTGGTCTTTTCTATTAGCCTCCTGGTGTTCTGAGCTCTGATCACAATCTCTCATACAGCTGAAGGTAGTCCAGTACTTTTTTAGGGGATATCTCCAAACCTTTCCTCTTTCTTCTCATAGGCCTTTCCCAAAGGCTCTTGAACCAATGGTCAGGTATAGTTACAGTGATGATCCTACTTCCTCATACCAACTTGTCATGGCTTTTGGGTTTTTACAAGGTGAAACAATATAATACAGGACACATTTTATGAGATTATTTTATAATGAATCACCCAAAGAATCATATACAAGGTTATAGGAACTCTTTCCACATACCAATGACCAAAGAAACCAGCTAAGGGCCTGGATCCTAATATCCTTTATGAATCCAGCTGAAAACCTAGAGTTCATAACAATGCCTCCTACTAGTCTAACTGGAGGCTTGAAGCCGATGACAATGTCTCATGTAGGTCCACTTTATAGATCTTCACTACAAAGGTTCAGAGGTCATTGATGGAAGCTAGAAACTTTATGTCAGTGACATGAAGGATCTGCTAGCAGGCTGAGGAATCTGAACTGGAGTTAGGAAGCAATGCTCAAAGTAAGAAGCAGAGCTCTCCCCCAAAATACCATTGCAATCCTTAGCAGCAGCGAAGTTCTGAGAACCTACAACGTTGAGGAAAATTGAGGCCACATCAGGAAAGCTTCTCCAGGAGACTGAGCTGTGCACCATCATCTTCCTCTCTGGAGCCAGGGAGTGATGCTCAAGATGAGGACCAGAATTTCCTCACATTGAACCATAGCTTTTCTCAGGGATCATGAGGTCCTGAGTTCTTCCTCTGACAAAACCAGTCAGTTTCACTAGGAAAGCCAGCATGAAAAGCCCTTCCAGCAGAACAGCTCAGGACAATTCGTGGCTTCCAATAACTCCAACTTCTTCAAACAGCTTCCCTAATAGCCTCTGTATAGCTTCTCTAGTTCTTCCTCTTTTGCTGCTGGCAACAGTCCTAAGGTAAGCCTCCCACACTCAGCACTGTGCAGCTGGGTGTAGCAAACTGACCAGCATTTGGTGGTCCATCACAACCCGCCCCTGGTCAACTTGATAACCACACACATTCCTTTCAACTACAGTCCCTAGTGGCAGATTTATCAAAAGTTAACATGTTTTGATGTACTCACATTTACATTAATATTACAATTACATATATAAAGTTTTTGTGTTCTAATTCCTGTACCAAAAACAAAATATTTAAAGGGTGATCAAAATTCAACAATAAAACATGATAGTTTGATTAACTAACCTGATTACCTATTTAAAAATGTTAAATACATATTGAAAGAACTATTACAATCATAGTCCTTGCTTTCCATTAATTTTTACAACATATGGCAGTAATAAAAATTAAGGATCTCCTGCAATTTAAATGCACTCTTATCTTCAGGTGAAAATGCTTTAGTTTGTTATTGTGTTGTCCTGTTGTTGATAACACTGTTGTCCTCTATTTTATCCTTGCAATCAAAAGTTTCATTGCTCCTCTGGCTAAATGCTTGATCTCACCCTACAGGCTCTTTGCTTTAGTTTCAAGCTTAGATCTGGCCAAAAGCTCTCGCTAGTAACTGCCATCTTCCCAGTAGTAGACTGCATTGAAATTTTTCTTTATCATACTCAGGCAGTGTCTTCAAACACAAGCAAAATTCAGACCAAATTTCTACCAAAGCACAATATACTACCTGGGTCCATCAGCCAATGCAGTTCTTCTCAACTGAAGCTTTCTAAGCTTCCTCTTCACCGGCATCATTTGCATCAGTACTCTAATTTTTCAGCTTCCAACTGAGTCTTCAATATAATTTACAAAGTACAAATGCTGTCTGTTTGGCCAGTCTCTCAAAACGTTTCCACTTACGTCACATAGCCAGGTAAGATTAAGCCCATTGCCCTTAAATTGACTAATGGAGTAACTATAAGGTCCAACATACAGAGAAGAGTGATGCCAGGGCTCTTTATGGATGCTGAATCTGTTCTCAGGGTGCGAGTGAAGGGTATTTTCTCTGGATCATCCCAATGTGGAAGATTAAGTTTAACATGACAGATCCCCTCTAGCATTCCCTAAGGTTCTGAATCCTCTCCTCAATAGTAAACCATGTAATATGAGGCATCTCTAACTCATTCACAGTGGGCCATCTTTTGATCCATAATTCTGCTAGCCAGCCAAAGAAACTATTAACCCCTTTCTTTACTCTGCGAGCTGCAACATTAAATTCAGAATCTCTACTTAATGGGCCCATATCAACAACCTCAGCCTGATCCAGGTGTATGTTTTTGCTACCATTATTCCACTCTCATAAAATCTACTCCCATGCTAGCTCATTAGGTCTCTGCATGTGAGTTAAGAAAACTCAAGAAGCTTTTTGGGAGAAGAGTGGGCCTCCTCATGGATAACACAGTGTACCTCACCCTTAGGAGCCTTATGTGATTTGAGCCTGGTTATAGTCCTAGAGGCAAAAGTGGGTGTGAGGGTGGGTCATGAAGAGCATCAGCACTATACTCTGTGGTCAACCCAGAGTTAGTCTCTCTAGATACATTAAGAGACACTAACACCACAGGAGGTGGAGGCAGCAGCAGGAGGAGGCAGCGGAGATGCCTCTGCCACAGTGGGTGAGGAAATCCTTCTTCTGGCAAAATAGCCTCATCAGCATCTAGGAACTCAACATCTGCAGCCTCCAGATCCTCCCACACATCTCCATCCCAATTTATGGGATCCCATTCTTTTCTGATCAGTGCCCGTCACTTTTGCTTCAGACTTCCTCTGAAGCTGAGTGACACATTTATGTTGGAGTTCAGCCAATTGAATTGTGAGGGACTGCATTTGGGTTTCTTCAAACTTGGCCTTGAGGCTAAAAGAGATTTTCTTTCAGGACACACTTGGGAACTTTTATATTTTTAAATCTGTGTCTGGAGATGGGAATTGGAACCTTTGAGCTTCTTATTTTCCTTCACAAGTTTGTCCAGTGAGGCTAAGATCGACCAGCTGGCATCATTATATTTCCTACTCTGCCAAAGAAATTCAAATTTTCCATGTACGGAATTGCTAAGTTCCTGACATCTCACAAGTGATGAAGTAGGATAACTAAATGGATCTACACGGCATATTAGTTTAAACAGTTCATGCCAAGGATTATCAGTATATTCCACAGAATCAGGAGAGACCGTGGTGCCTTTATGTCTCGTCAAATCACTGCAGAGCCAACTCTTTAGAGCTCCAAAGGCCATTAAAAATGCCATCATTATATTCTGTTTCTCTAGAGCTTCTTCCAGTACCAAAATCTGTGTCAGTCAGGGTTTTACTAGAGAAACGGATATGATGCAAGATACACAAATGTATAAGAAATTACAAGATTGGCTTACAGTGATCAACCACAGAGTCAGGTGGGGAAGTGTGCAGAGGGCGTCTGCACACTGGAGACTGAAAGGTTCAGTCCAAGGCCTAGAGCTCTCTGCAGTGTCCGTACAAGTCCATATCAGGAGGCTGATAGGTCTTTGATGGAAAGTTGGCATCTACACTAGAAGGCAGAAGTCACAGAGTCTGCTGTAGAAGCCAGAACACGACATCAACCTGAAGGTGAAGATTGGAGCTCCTCTGAAGAAATGGAGGGAAGACCTTCCATCCTTCATTTCCCTTTTATATCCTTTAAGTGGTGAGCCACACTAGGAGATGGAACTGCTGAGCCTATCAAGTTGACAAAATTGATCAACCACTATAGTCTCCCAGAGTGTTGCTATTACGGCTTGTGCTACCACACCCACTGACACTGTGATTTAATGCTGCGTAAGAAATGTGACCTCAGTCCTCCATGCATTGAGGTTATACTGAGATCCTATTAAGGGGGTGGCTTGACGATGTCTGTATGATTTCAGCCTCTAGTATCCGGGTGCCCTCAGCTATCAGATCTTCCCAGTTGAGACCTCATGTAGCACGGAGGAGAAGAACCGATCCATTTTTTCTGTGTGCTATTGGCATTCCTGTCCCAATAAATCATGGAACATAATAAAATATTAAATAACAAAGTTGTTTTAAACCACAAAGTTTTAGAATGGCTTGCTACATAAAATTTTAGCAGTAGTAAGCGTAACAACCACTAATAGCCTGTCTAATACCAACAGTCTTCTAAATCTTTTGATAAGTTACAATACTGGGTATAGAAGCATAATATGAAATTTAATTGGGATAATTTAACTTCTGAAGAAAACTTTATTAATCATTGTAAGCAAAAACAGTTAAGACATGAGCTTGGTATTTAGGAGCAGATACTGTGGGTTCTGTGTCTATGTTGCCTATATCAATTTTTTTTTAATCTTCTATTTATGTATTTGGTACAGGATCTCACTACCCAGCAGCTTGGACTCATAGTGATCCTCCTGTCTCAGCTTCCCTAGCACTGGGATTACAGGAGTGCACCACCATGCCTGGTGTTGGTGGCTAGCACGGCATGGCCAAGGTTCCGGGAATTGAACCAGGATCCTCGCACTTGCCAAGCAGGTGCTTAGAGCGCTGAGCTATCTCCCAAGCTCCATTGCTTATTAGTTTTGTTTCATGAAGCAAGTTATTTACTGTCAGCGTCTCCAACTTTTTATTTGTAAAATGAGGATAAAGAATAAATATGAAGATATGAGAGTTACTGTGTTAATTCCCTTTATAAAAGGTGTACCTTTGTATTTGTGGCTTAAAGGCTTTCGCAATGTTTTCTCAAAAGCTTTTGATGGTTACAAAAGGGGAGGAGAGAGAGATGGAGGAGGACTAGGAAACCAAAATAGGGCTGGCCACTGGAAATTCCACTCTTCGGTGGTATACTATTGTATACTTTCCTAAGTGAAGAAGATAGTTGCCAAATTCTCTTTTTGATTTAGCATGTGGGATTGACGGTAAAATTAAACTTCTGAATACGTTTGAGGAAGCCTTTCATAAGACCATTCTATGTGCAAACATTCATTTTATGTGTGTTTGCTTGCTTTTGTTGATACTGGGATACCCTACTACTGAGCTATATCCCCAGCTCTTATTGTTTTGTTTTGAGACAGAGTCTCACTAAATTGCTCAGGCGGACTTGAGTTTGTAACCCTCCTGCTTAGCCTCCCAAAGTGATGGATTATAGTTTTGTGTCACTCACTGAGCATTTCCTGCGTTTTATTAATTATTTATTATTTTTATATTTATTTTTATTTTGAGATGGGGTCCCTCATGTAGTGCAGGCTGGTCTGGAACACACAGGGATTGTCTTCCCTCAGGCTCCTGAGTGTGGGGATTGGAGGCCTAGGCCACCACATCTAATTCTTTCTAGTTTTTAATGTCTGAAATAGCAGTATCCACAAATGAAAAGTACATGATATTGAATTGCAGCATATTTTCAAAAGCATATGGAAGATTAATTATACTGTACACTGAACTATCCATGACACTTCAAGATATATTTTTCCTTCAGAATTTAAAAGGGAGCATGATTTGTGTAGGAAATACAAAGAAGTATTATGTCATCTCCAAGTCGCAGTGTCTTGTTTCCAGTTCTTTGGAATGTTGGGTTGTTATCAAAGCTTGAGATGTTCTCTGGGCTTAACAGGGCTCTCTTTAGTATTATCTTAGAATGACATGGAAGTCACAACAGTTTTGTCACACATTTGGACATCTGTGGAGGCAAATAAAGTGATTTTATTGATAATATGGTTTGGTAACCATGACCTATAAAACTTATTTATTTATTAAAAAATTATTTATTTATTCATTTATTTGGTATACAGGTTCTCACTATGCAGCTCAGCCTCACAGTGAACCTCTTGTTTCAGCCTCCCCAGTGCTGGAATTACAGGTGTGTACCACCATGCCCGGTTTCAGTGGCCGGCTCAGCGCAGGGCTGGCACATCATGTGATACTGGGAATTGAAGCAGGGGCCTTGTACCTGCCAGGCAGGTGCTTAGACCACCAGGCTATCTCCCCTACATCCTATAAAATTTATGAGAAAGAATCAAAGCAACAAATTTTTAGGTGGAAAAAAAAAACTTGGGCTAATTCTTTTAACAATTTTGTATAATGATTCTGTATAAATGGATTAAGTATTTATAATTTTGAAGGGCAAAACTAGGATGACTTGGTCAAAATACATATGGTTACATTTTGGCAATTTAAAAACATGTTTCTAACTGGAACTTCCAAAGTTAAGTGAGAGCTGAGTTATAAATTCCATCGCGGAAATGTTCTAGCACAAGTTTGATGGCCTGCGAGGAAAGGAAGCTATGACTGTTGACCTGTCCTTTTTGGTTAGTAAGAGGGTGATGTGATGGAATTAAATCTTCTAAATTTAACAGACAACAATGGAAAAGATTAGATGATCCTACTCATCCGTTCAATTTAATTTCATCTGAACTACAGTACATTCCACCATTTCTCGATTCTTAGTGTTTCTCTTTCCCACTTAGTTTTCTGCTATTAATATGATTCTGTAGGGATCTAGGATAAAAGGCTTACTGTATATCTTTCTTTTTGCCCTCTCACTCACTCTTCTTATTTGACAGTGTATCTGAAAGATGTTTTCTCTTCTTGATCTCTAGAGTTAGTGCCTTCTTTCTGTTCCCAGTGCTATGATCAGTGGTTAAGCCCTTACCTCTGAGAACCTTTACTACAGCCTGATCAGCTCTCTGTGCATCTCGGCTTCTCCTCTGGTCCATCAGGCATGCTCACACATGGGCACACTTTCACTGTGCCATGCTATACTCCTCTCTTCCCATTGTCTCTCCTCTTGAGCCTTGGTACTCAGAGTATGTCCCTTGATAAATCTACTGCATCCCGTAGGAGCTGGTAAGAATTGTAGTCTTCTATCCCACTGCCAGACCCAGTGACTCAGAATCTATGTTTGAACTGGATTCCCTGGTGGGTGATTTTTTTTTTTTTTTCCTCCACATTACAATTGGTCTGGAATCAGTGATCTAGGCTCATCCTCTTGCCACCGCGTGAGCTTACTCGGTAGTTTTCTAGTTCTGTGCAATTGTTGTTGGATCAGCAGAACAAAATCCTTCCTATTAGTTATGGCCCAGTGTAACTACCTCTTCCCTGAGAACTTTCTTTGTTCTCCAGATAGAATTAATTTTTTGCTTTTCTGTGTTTAATATCATAACACTTAGTGTGCTGTGCCTCATGAATAGGTGTTTATTTCTCTTGGGTAAAACTTGCTTATTTGTCTGTTTCCAGTGGCTTAAGCTGCTTGAAGGTAGAGTAGGAATACAGAATATTAAAATTATATAGTGAGAATATATTTACATTCATGAATACCATAGATTCTGGCTATTTTTTTTTCAGCTGTTTAGATTATTACAGTATGTAATTTGTCCATGATCTGATTTCAGTAAAATCAGATTGTATAGTATTGTTTTTTATCCCAGATACTGAACTAAATAGAATTAAAACAAAATAATTTGTTTGTTTATTCATTTATTTATTTTTGAGGCCAGCTCTCATTATGTAGTTCAGATTGGCCTTGAAATCACTGCACAGTATAGGCTGCCAGGGATAGATATGAGAGATAGAAGCTTTTATTTTAAAATGAAAAATAGTTTAATCATTTAAAATGAAATATAAAGCAGAAATCTGTTTAGAATTACAATGAAAACCCTATATGTGATCAACAACATGCGGGAAGTTCTTGGTTATATAATCTTTAAAATTAGGAAAAAATGTCAAATTTTCTTGTACTAAAAATGAGCAAACTGTGTATTTACTTTTTAATCTTTTTTTTTCTGTATTTTAGGGAAGGGTCTACAGGGTGTTCAGGGTCTCACTACAAGTTGGACTCGTAGTGATCTGCCTGTTTACAGCCTCCCAAGAGCTGGGATTACAGGTCCGTGCCACCACGCCCAGTCTCAATTGCTGTCTCAGTGCACCCCGGGAGAGGGGCTGGCACTTCAGGCCTGGGGATCGAACCCCCTACTTTTTAATCTATTGAATTGTATCTTCTTCAGCATCCACTGGATTGTGCTGCCGTACAATAACATCCCTATCTCAGTGGCTTACCTACAATAAAGTTTTATTTCTGGCTTACATACGCATAGCTGCAGCCGGGATGAGAGTCTGTTACGGGCTGTGAATCAGCTCTGTAAGTTCTCTTCATTTTGGGATGCTGACTTGAAGACCAGCTCATAACTAGGATAGATAACTCCTATAGCAAAGAGAAAAGAAAATGTTGCCTGCTGAAAGAAGAAATCACTTTCATGTCTTTATTTCAGGAACTTGCCATTGTCCAAGTCAAGAAAATGATTGAACCTATTGGAGCACGGGACTATTTTACCTCCATAGAAAGTTACCTGGCAGTTAGATAGGAGGTACAATTCTTTCACAGTAAGAATAATCGTGCTACCTCCAGTCGTGGTCTATGGCAATATTATTGTATCTTCGGAAATGAAGAAATGCACATTTTTCACTGTTAAGTATAGAGAAGAAATTACTCAACTGTAATAGAATAAGTTGGGCAGCATTAATTATGATTAATAACTGCTAATTGGTAAATGCTCATTAGAAATGCGAGTAAGCCCATAATGCTGCTTAGCCATCTCTAGCTACGTGCACCCACCCTTCTTCTAGACATTCAGGTGCAGCATTCCTCACAGAGTTCTCTCCGGTTTTAAAGATGTGCAAGATTCAGATGTGAAATTTTGATACAGCAAATATTAAAATGAGCTTTGTTGCTTATTCCTGTATAAAAGCTCATAATCCAGCCGTTTGTCTCCTTTTTGGTCCTTGAGCATTTTCAGTTCTTTTCTGCTCTGGGTCTTGTGCTTTGATCCGCTTTCTCAGTGTTCTGCATGGCTGGCCTGTTCTCATTTTACATCCAGCAAGACTTCCTGAGAACTCTGTCAAAGACATTCTCCTTGCTCCCTGCTCTAACCTCCTCCCCTAGTAATGAGTCTAGCTTCTCTGGAATACACCCCTTGTTTAGCAGCATTTATTCTTATAAATTTCATCAGGAAAATGTTTTTTAATCTATGGATCTGTTACTTGATCTGTTACCCATAGCCTGTCTCCCCACCCAGCTGGAATTATAAGCTTCATGAGAGCAATAACTCTGCCAGTTCTGGTCACTTGTGTGTCCCCAGCGCTGTGTGTGACACAAGGCTGGCATTCAGTAAACATTTGTTAAATATGTAAAGTTGTTATGGCAGGTGCTTCCTGTTCCTGTTGGTGATGGGGATGGTCCAGTGTTAGCCATGAATTCAGATGTAAGTGATTTTGTGGAGAACTGTTTAGCAGCACTGTACCACAAAATTATTTAACTGTAAAGTGAAGCTGATGGTAATTGACAGGATTAAGGTTGTTGACAGGATAAGGAAAATGCATGCATACATTCCTAAGGCACAGTTGGTGGCATTTGGAAAGCTCTCAATATTCAAAATTGGCCAAACAGCTCAGTAGATTAAAGCACCTGCAAGCAGGCCCGTGGGCTGGAGTTTGATCTCAGGGCCTGCTGGCCCTGCCCCCAGGACACACTGAGACAGCAACTGAGACTGGGTGTGGTGGCACACACCTGTAATCCCAGCTCTGGGGAGGCTGTAAACAGGTAGATCACTATGAGTTCTGATCTAGTAGTGAGACCCTGAATACCCTGTAGATCCTTCCCTAAAATACAGAAAAAAAAAAAATTTCAAAATTATGGTATATAGGATTGTCTTTTTACTTATATAAGCATTCACTTTGAGTTTTAGTAAGATCTTATGTATCACAAAAATATACCTGTTTCTATCTTTACCAAGTTCATATTTATTTAAGGGAAGATGTTGTAGTAAATATATACAGCTACTTAAAATTTGGAAAGTATAAAAAAAAATTCCATGGATCCAGAGGAGACTGAATGGAGGTAAAGTTTAGAAGGCCAAGTACTTCTAATTTGAAAAAAAAAAAAAATTAGCTTTTCAGGGTATTGCTGAGAGTAATAAAATTCTGGCATCTTAAATGCCATAGTATGTGCATAGCTCCCTCCTTGGGTGAGTCATTACATGTGGCATTTTCTACTCAGTCTGGAAGTACTAAGGGATAAAAGTTTTTGGTGCATTTATTTCAGTAGTGTAGGTGGTTTAGGATAGTTTTAAAATTTGTTGCTGAAGCTTTGTATCTAAGGAGTTCAGCTCTTTCCTGCAGGAATGACTACAGTGACCACATTTTGGAGTAGAAGACTAAACCTTCCAGGACCTATTTTAGCCCTACCTATTAAGTGCACAGTCATCAGATTTACCTCATCACAAGCCATTTCTTGTTGCTCTCCTGAGAGCACTGCAGGGTCATCTGTCCATTGTGCTTATCTTCAGCCTCTTTGAAAGTTCTGGTTAGAGTATTTTTTCTTGGCTTATTCTGCTTCCATTTGGTCGTTATTGACCCCACAGTTGGACCTCTGGCTGATGCTGTATTACCTGAGTATATCTAGTAGGCCAGGCTTGTTTTAGGATAGTTTCAGTTGACCT
>NDGM011183320.1:0-10783 GCA_002564305.1 Octomys mimax | reverse complement strand
GCCTGAATATAACACAAGGGAGAGAAACTTGCCCTCTGTGCCACTGCTGCCACTGCTCCCCCATTTTGCCTTTGCTTTTCCTGTTTTCCATTGTCATGAATGGCTCTTCTCTGCCATGTGCCACTGTGCCTTGGATCCAGATGACACTGGACTTAAAATTACACTAATGGTGAGCTAACTAATCTATTCCTTCCTTAATTTTGACTGTTGGATATTTTGTCTCTGCAGTGAGGATAAAGTAACTGAGACACTGCTGTTTGACTTGGTCTTCCTATATAAATATCTCTTTACAAGTCCAAAAACAAAGATAAGTAGCTTTCAGTGAGAGTTTTTTTTTTTTTTTTTTTTTGGCAATTCCACATTCAGAAAATGAGCACTAACTGTGGGATTCATTATGCCTCCACTTCAGATTTTGATTTGGGTTTGAAAGCAATGCCATTGTATCCTGTGATCCTTATCTCCCATCATATTAGGGAATCTTCTCCATTTAATATATTTTTTATGATGTCACTTATCTGAACTTCACATCACTTATGTAAAATTTATTTTTAAATGCTTATTTATTTGACACAGGGTCTCACTATCCACCTTGAACTCATATTGATCCTCCTGTTGCAGCCTCCCCAGTGTTGGGATTATAGGAGTGCAACACCACACCAGGTCTTGGTGGCTGCCTTGGCAAGCATTGGGTGAATTCAGCACTGCATGGTATACTGGGGATTGAACCCTCATCTTTGCCTAGGCAGGCACTTGGATCACTGAGCTAAGATTTTTAATATTCACTTGCAAGCATGAAAGTTTGTTGTCTCAAGGAAGAATAAAGGCAATCATTTTAACAAGATGAATTTGTGATGAGATTTGAAAATTCTTTTCGAAGATGATTAAATGAGTCAAACACTTGAACACAACAGTATTTCTAAACAGAACATCAAGTGAATTTTAAAAAAGCAGGAAAAAATTGGAATCATATCATACTATAAAGCTTTCTGTACAGAAAAAAAAATCAATCAGTTCAGTGAAGAGGCAACATAAAGAGAGGGAAAAGAAATTTGTACCAGTTACTTCTCAGGTAGAAGATTAATATCTAGAAAATACAAAAATTTTTAAAAGAACAACTACAATTGAAAACTCTATCTTGAAAGGAGATAGAGAAATGAATAGGTGATTCACAGAGGAAGAAATACAAATGGTTGACAAATATATGAAAAATGCTCAATATCTCTCACCATTAGAGAAATACAAAGTAAAATAATTCTCAGATTCTGTCTTACTCTGGATAAAATGTCAATCATTACTGTGTTGTATGATCGACTATATCAATTTGAGAAATTTTGAAGTTTAATTATATTGGTTCAGCAATTCCACATCCTGGGGTGTAGGGGACCCACCACAGGATGACTCATCTCTCAAGGAATATGAAAGGGAAATTAGGAAAGAGGTAGTGTTACGTTTTATTTGGAGGAGCTCCAGTTTTCTCATATGCTTGAACATCGTCACCTGACTTCTAGCATAGACTCCTTGGTTTCTGCCTTGGATCCTCCAGTCTTCCATCACAGACCTATCATCCTCTTGATATGGACTTGCATGGAATACTGCAATAAACTCCAGACCCTGGAGTGAATCCTTGTCTTCTCTGTACAGACACCCACTGCACACTTCCTCATCTGACTATGGCTGACTGTCCTAAGCCAATCTTCTAATTTCTTACACATTGTACATCTTGTGTCATATATGTTCCTCAAGTAAAATGCTGACTGATACAGATATGGGTCCCAGAAGTGGGGCTCTCACTGTGATGTTACCTGGACATATGCCTTAAGAACCTTTGGAATTAATTTGGAAATGTTTTGAGAGACTGGTAAAAAAGATAGTTGCTGTATGCTGTAAAACATGTTACAGACTGATTGGAGCCTGAAAAATCAGATTACTGATGGAAACACTGTAAGTTAAGATGGAGATTATGAGGCTTCAAATGAGAACTGCATTGGATTGACCCAAATAGTATATTGTGCTTTGACAGAAATTTGGTCTATATTTTGCTTGTGTTTAGAGATATTGCCTGGATGAGTTAAAAATTTCAATGCGGTCTAATATTGAGAAGGTGGTGTGGTTAATGTTGAGATCTTTTGGACAGATATATGTTAGAAATTAAGAACAAAATACCAATAAAGGTGATATAAAACATTTGTCCAGATAGGTGGCTCTAATGTCACCCTTGACTGCAAAATGAAATAGAAGAGAGCACTGTTGTGAAGAACAGGACAATATAAAAATGAACTGAAAAAGAACCAAGGGAAATGTTGAGTGAGTCACATGGAGTAATGTCTAGTAGCATTCTGAAGTCACTGGTAATACAGACACATACACAGTCTTCATATTCAGAATCTTCATGGGGATGTTTTCTGTAATTTCTTGGGTTTGACTCTCCTTTACAAACAGCTTCAGATTCCTGCCATGCAGACCAGACATCTTTTCTGCTTCATATAAAAGACGCTGGTGGGTGAGTCCATTCTGCTCCAGGGGGTTTTCCAGCAGGAGAGTGTCCACTGCATCTATGGACATGAAGATGTGTCCTTCAGCCTCATTTGCTGCTTTGGCCTAAAGTTCAAATAGTGTTGATGAAGGGACTTGAGGCATTATGTAGTATTCACACTTAACCTTAAATACTATGTAGTCATGCTGGGGGAAATTGTTACCTCAGCACCATGTAAGTACAGCAAGCAGAACTCCCTAAAAAGGCATAAGGACATCAATCTATAGCTTTTTATAACTTATTTGAGACCCTTAAAGAAGTAGATATGTTATGTATTTCTGCTACCTGGATTTTCCAGGGTAATTTGATGGAGTATTTTATGTTTCAGTAAACCAAACATGTAAACAAACGGTCAAAAAAAATGAACTGAAGCTTTTCACCTGAAGATGAGTGTATTTAAGTTGCAGAAGATCCCTGATTTTTAGTCTTGCCATGCTTTGTAAAAATTAATGGGAAATAGCGACTGTGGTTGTAATAATTCTTTTAGCGTTTTTAATGTGGTATGTTTATGTTTGTAATCAGGTTAATTAATCAAAGTATTGTATTTTAACCTTATTTTGATCACCTTTTAAAAATTTTGTTTTTGGTAGAGGAATGAGCACAAAAAATGTACATGTGTAATTGTAATATTAATGTAAATCTAAATGGATTTGATATGTCCACTTTTCATAAATCTGCCACTAGAGACTAGTTTGTAAATGAGATGGTTATCAAGTTGACCAGAGGTGGATTGTGTTTGATTTCTAACTGATGGTCAACGTGTTATACCTAGCTGAATTGAACTAGTGTGGTGCTGGAAGTGGGAGATCCAGCTGAGGATTGTTGCCAGCATCAGAAAAGGCAGAACAGGAGAAGCTGTCTGTTGGAGCTGTGGGAAGGTGATGGTTCTCTCTATGATTTTTTTTTCTTGTACCAGGGATTGAAATCAGGACCTTGTACTTGCCAAGCAGGTACTTATGCCAGTGAGCCATCTCCCTGTCTTGGTGACTCTTGTGTTATTCAGTTCAAGGACCTTGTCACAATGGCTTTCCTGATGAATTTGGCTATTCTTCTAGCCAGAAGCACTCGAGACCTTTGTTGTTGAAGAGTATGGCTACAGTTCATTTTGGAAGAGATCTGGCCCTCATCTTGAGCATCACTTCCTGGCTCTGGCAGGCAAGATGCTGCACTGCTCAGCCTCATGGAAAAGCTTGTCATGTTGGCTTTTCTGATAGCAATCCCGGTTTCCTCATCATCAGAGGAGCTTTGGATTTCACTGTTGCTGAAGATAGCTGTGGTACTTTTGGGGGGAGCTGTGGTGTTTAATTTGAGCATTGCTTCTTAGTCCATTTCAGATCCATCAGCCTACTAGCACAAATTCTTCATCCCACTGGTGTAGATCTTCCACTATTTACCTTTGGGTATTTTAAACACAATTTCATAAAGCTGTCCTGCATGAGACCTTGTCATGTTCTCTAGGCCTCCAGTTGGACTGTTGGAGGCACTGCTATGAGCTCTAGGTTTTTAGCTCGACTCATGTAGGGCATTAGGATCCAGGCCCTCGGGTGGATTATTTAGTTTTTAGTGTGTGGAGAGATTTCCCGAATTTCTTGTGTACGATTGTTTGGGTGACTCCTTTAAAATAATATTATAAAATGTTATGTGGTGTGTATTTAAGAGAAACATTACACTAAATGAATTCTGTAAGTCTCTTTTGTAAGGGCATTTATAATTTTTTTAAAAATAACACAAAACAGCGATAGAAAAAATAGCATTAGAAATGGTACAAGATTTCACTAAAAAAGTAATAGGAATTCAACAATTTTTGCTTTATTACATGATGCTATCTTCAAATTAGTTGTTCAGATTACCAGATATAAATGTGTAAGACTTGTTTAAAGAAAAAATAAAAAATAAAAAGAAGGTATAAGAAATTCAAAAAGGAAGAACAAAACAGAGTGAAAAATTTTTATCATTAAATGCTCCTTTCAGAAGGCCAGCAGAAATTTACATTACAATCATCCAGACTATTCTGCATATATACCTTAATATGTGTTTTTTTCCCTTGATTTCTCCTCTTCCTCACCCCACTTCCTCCTTCCCATCGAGCAATTTCTTTCTTTCACAATGAGTGATGTGCCTTTTAGATTTTCATCACTCTTTCAGGTTCTCACACTGAGACAATACAGTGTTTGCACATGTGGATCTGATTGCTTTCACTTACGGATGCACTCTCTAGCTGCATCCATTTGTTGACAAATGATTTGAATTCATCTTTTTTTTAAACCTCAATAATACTCCATTGTGTAAAAATACCATATTTTTTAATGCATTCTTCAGTTCATGGGCATCTGTGTTACTTCCAAGATTTAGCTGTGATAAATTGTGCTGCTGTAAACATGGGTGCGCATATATTCCTGTGGTATGATGACTTCAGGTATTTTTGAAAAATACCTATGAAGGTAATAGCTGTCTTGGATGGGACCCCCAATGAATCTCCAAACTTATTTCTATAATGATTATACCAGCGTGCACTCCTACCAACAGCGGGGAAGAATTCATTTTCCCCCCACAGTCCTTCTAGCATTTGATACTGGTTGACTTATTGATGATAGCAATTCTTTTTCTCGTAAGATGACATCTCAGCATTATTTTAATTTGCAATGAACAATGATGTTAACATTTTTAAGTATCTTTATTTGTTATTTGTAAAACTTTGGGAATTGAACACTCATCTCTGATACCCATTCTTTGATTGGGTCTTAGAATTTTGGAGGTGTGATTTTAAAATTCTTTCTATGTTCTAGATAGGAGTCTTTCATCTGTTGGAAAGTGTGCTATAATTGTCTCCCAGTTCATGTGTTTTCTTTTTACTCTTTTGGTGATTTCTTTTGATGTGCAGAAACTTCTCAAAAAAATGTGGTACAATTGTTTATTCTTTGAAATATTTCCCATGCAGTTTGATTTCTGTTTATGAACTCAATACTTACCCCTACAGCCTTAAACTTTCTACCAACATTCTCTTCCAAAAGACTTAGTGTCTCAGTTTAATATTTTAATCTTTTGGGGGTGGGGAGATAGCTTGGCAGTCTAAATGTCTGCCTGGAAAGAACAAGGACCCAGGATTAATCTCAGATACTACATGCAGTTCCAGCACCAGAACTCCAGGTGAGATGTGCAGGCCACCAAAGCCAGGTATGGTGGTGTATGGTATAGTCCCAGCAATGGGCATACTGAGACAAAAGGGTCATATGAGTCTGATATATGAGTTAATATGAGTATATATGAGTCTAAGCTGCATAGACCTTGTATCAAATAAAGAAATAAATGAATGATTAAAATTTTCTAAAAAATCTTTGATCCATTTTGACTGTAGTTTTGTGCATAGTGATAGGTATGGGTCTATTTTTAACCTTTGGCATGTGGAAAACCAGTATTTCCAGCATCATTTATTGAACCAGATATCTTTCTTCCTGTGAACATGTCTGGTACTTTTGGCAAAGATAATATGGCTGACTCTACTTGTAGTTGTGTCTGTATCTTCTAATCTGTTCCCATGGATCCTCAGGTCTGTTCCTCCCACAGTATCATGCTGATTTTATTGTAGTAGTAGATTTGAAGTATAATTTCATGTCAGGGATTGGGATGCCCCCTGACTTTCCTTCATTACTCAGGATTGATTTTGCTATTCAAGGTCTCTTCTGGCTCCAGATGAGTTTTATGCATTTTTTTTTTCTAAATCTGTGAAGTACACCAATGGTACTTTAATGGGCAGTGCATTGCATCTGTGCAATAATTTTGGGAGTATGGCTGTTTTCATGTCTGTTCTTCCTATCCAGGAGCTAAGAGTGTGTTTACAATCTCTGAAATCCTCTTCAATCACTTTTTAAGAGTAACATTATTTTCTCTATATGAATCTGCTAATCCTTTTGTGAGATACATGCTTAAGTATTTCATTTTGGGGGTGTTATTGTGAGAGGACTAGTTTCAATAATTTTTCTCTCTGTGTGTTTGATGTTTATGTATATAAATGGTAATGATTTTTCAGTGTTGATTTTTTATTCTGCCATGCTGCTGAATTTGGTTATTAAATCTGCAAGTCTTGGTGGAGTTTTGGATTCTGCTTTATACACAGTATCATGTCATCTGCAAGCAATGATAATTTTACTTCTTCTTTTGCAGTTATTATTCTTTTTGTCTCTTTTTCTTGTCTACGCTAGCTAAAGTTTCCAGAAGTATTTTGAAAAGGAATGCTGATGGTTAGCATCCTTGTCTTGTTCCTGATTTTGATATGAAGGCTTTTATTTATTGTCTATTAACATTCTCTGTTGTTTTGTCATGGATGGCTTTTATGGGGCTGAAGTAAATAAACTCTTATGCAAATTTTCTGTAGTGTTTTTATCATTAATGAGTGTTGAACTTCATAGAAAGCTTTTTCTGTATCTATTGAGATGATCATGTGAATATTGTCTTTAGTTCTGTTAATGGGGGACATTACATTTATGGTTTTGCATATTTTGAACCAGCCCTACATTCCTTGGATGAATCTCAATTGGTCCTGATGCATAATTTTGATTAATTGCTGCTTTCTGTTTGCTAGTATTTTACTGAGGATTTTTGCATTGGCTTGTAGGTCTCTTTTTTGGTTGTATCCTTCCTTGGTAGCAGTAATACTTGCTTCCCTGAATGAGTTTCGAAGAACTGGTTCATTTTGAGGTTAACTGAAGACTTTGGGAAGAGCCGCCATTAAGTCTTCCCCTAACTTTTTGTAGAATTCAGCTGTGAATCCATCAGTGCCTGGGCTTTTCTTTGTTGGTAGTTTTTTTCTTTATTACATTTTCAATTTCACTGGCTGATATTGGGTTATTCAGAAGTTTTATACCTTCTTGTTTTAGCGTTGGTAGTTTATATGTATTTAGGAATCTGTCCACTCCTTCTGTACCTTCTATTCTGTGAGAATAAAGCTTTTGGAAATAAGTATTCATAATCTTCTGAATTTCTGTAGGGCCTGTAGTGATTTACACTTTTCATTCCTCATTGTATGAACTTGATTTTTTTTTCCTTCTTTTAATAATGTTGGCTAGGGGTTTGTCAATTTTATTTATTCTCCCAAAACACCGACTATTCAACTCACTAGTTCTTTGTGTTGTTTTCTTCATCTCCATTGCATTTATTTTTGCTCTGATTTTTATAATTTCCTTCCTTCTTTGGCCTTTGGTGTTGACCTGCTCTTCTTCTAGGAGCTTGAGGTACACCAGAAGATTGTTTATTTGGACTTGTTCTGTTTTCCAAATGGAGTATTTATTGCTATGAATTTCCAACTGAAGACAACTTTCATTGCATTCCACAGGTTCTGGTATGTTGTTTCTGCATTTCATTAGATTGCAAACACTATTGAATGTCTTATTTAAGTTCATCTATGACCCACTGATTGTTCATGAAGGTATTATTTAGTTCCCATATGCTTATAGAGTTTCTGTTTCTTTTGTTAATAATTTCAGTTTCATTGAACATTGGAAAGACAATATGTATGGTATAATTTAAATTCCTTTGCATTTTCTTAACCATGTTTTGTACATGCTAGGATATGAGCTATTTTGGTGTAGGTCCCATTTGCAACTGAAAACAAGTGTATATTCTGATGCTGTGGGATAGAATGCTCCACACAGTTCTACTAATCCATTTCTTCACAAATTCGTTTTTATTTATTCTTTTCTTTGCTCACTTTTTGCATGATTGCTATATCTCTTTGTTTCAATAGGGTAGTAAAGTTCCCCAATAAAATGATGTTATTGCTTATTAGATTTTTCATGTTGGTTAAAATTTGTCTTTTATAGTTGGTTACTTGTATATTGGGTTCATATATACTTAAAATCGTATCTCCTTTTCTTGCTGTTTTTCTCTAACAAGTATGTAGTAACCTTCATTGTCTCTTTTAATCACATTTGTTTTGAAGTTGACATTATTAGCAACTGATATAGCTACTCTGCTTTTTTCCAGGTTCCTATCACATGCAGTATAGTTTTTCATCATTTGACATTTACTCCCTTATTTTTTTTAATTAAGTGTATTTCTTATGGACAGAATATTGTTGGATTTTGATTCTTCCATTTGTACATTGGGGACATGTAAATTGTCGATTATAATTGATATTTATTGGCTTATCTTTGTTATGTTCTTTTTCTACTATAGGATCCCTACTTTTCCCTTTTGCTTAATTGCTTTCTCTTCTGGCTTGTTCTCCTTAGTTGTTTCTGAAATCATGGTCATCATTATCTTTTTCTAAGATATCTGTTAATACTCCTTGTAGGGTTGATTTGGTTGCCATGAATTTCTTCATTTGTTTCTTGTCATGGAAGTATCTAATGTCTTCATTAAAATTGATAGATACCTTTGCAAGATACATCAAACTGCGTAGAAAGGTGTTGTCTTTTGAGACCTCAAATACTTCATTCCAAGATCTTTTATTCTTTTTTAAGTATCCATATTTTTACTTTGTTAGACTTCTCAGTGTGTGCTGTGTCAGATGGGTTTTTTATTTTTTTATTTTTATTTTATTTTATTGAGAAAAAAAAACAGCAAGACAGTTTTAAAACTGAGTAATAGGGAGTAATAGGAAAATTTCAATAACTAATATATTATACATTGTTATCTTCTTAGTGGTTATCATTAGTACAAGATGACAAAATGCAGACAGTATATCCTGTCCAAACACTATTAGCGCAAATCTTTCTTCTCATTGAATTAAGCAAAAGTAACTATATATCTATCCTAACTATTCTGTATATACAGATATAAAATGGTCCTTCCTTTGTATCCCCCTTTTATTAGTCCTTTCTGAGATGGGTATTCCATTGGCATCTAAATACTATAGATGTGTGCATTCAGCGAAACAATCCAATACACTCCATCAGTGCACAATACTAGTGGGTTATCTGCAGAAGCTGTTGACTTAACCCTTTAACAGATCAGCATATTAATATGGATTTACTTTATATACCTCATTTTATTTTTTATTTTTTTGCTGCATGGTTAAGAGCAAGTTAAAGCAATACCTATTCAAAAAGAAATGTAATTTTTGTATCTGAGAAGGTCAGTCAAATACACTTAGGACGTATTCTGTAACTCCGTACTGCAGTTTGCAGATCCTTTTTCAGAGTCAGCCATGTGGATGAGTTACAGCCATTGGTTGAACAATTTCAAATCCGTGAAAGCCTGAGAGAATGTTTTCTCTCCATGGGACTCTCCTAAGGCATACTCTACATCATCAATCACATTGCTCAGTGGCCCCATAATCTCCTTGATTAGAAAATTTGGGCCAAAACTGAGTTACATGATGTTACAGTACAGGTTCTCCTATGTCCTGAGTCTTCGCTGACTTTGAAAGGCTAAGGCCAAAATACTGTTTGTCCTTGTAGTCCTTCTTTTTCTCTAATTTTTTGTCAGCAAACTTAGGCTGTTAACCCTCCTAGAAACTTACTATTACCCTACAACATATGCAGTTGGATTTAATCTCACTAACTCTCTGAATATCAAACATCATAGGTATAGCATGAAACAGATATTTTCCATCAAGTACTGATAAGTTAAACTTTAAGTACCTATGGAATATGGAGAAAAATTTAGAAAAGAAAAATATTTAAAGACTATGAATAAACAAATACATAGTTTTACACAGTAATTTAGAAATCTAACCATATAACCATTGCAGCAGGAGAGTCCTGTGACACATTTTTTCTTGTGTCATTTTTTTTTTCATTTATTACCCTTTTTTAAAACAAACAAGTTTTACTTGAGAGAGAGTATGGTAATGATTGGTATGTCAAAACAAGAAGTACATATTTAAAAGACTAGAATAACAGGCGTTCCAATCATGGCCATTCTATGACACAGTGCTAACTTCAGTGCAGTTGCTTAATTCACAGGTATCAGCATATATACTTTGTCAGGGTGAGAATCCTACCAATTAACTGCTAGTTTCAAAGACCTGCTCATGTTTCTCAGTATCATTGCATTACCCATCTTCTGCGTATAAATATATGGTTTTGCCACTGTCGTGTTTCCCAGCTTTTCTCCTTGCCCTCTCCTCATTGCCCAGTCCTCAAGTTATTATTTTCAATTTAATGGTGTTCTAGCTTTCTATTTGTATTTCTTCATTGGAGTTCTTATACTAGGGTGACTATAAAATATTTATACATGTGGGCCTCCTTTATTTCACTTATGAGTATATCTTCAAGTGGCATCCAATTAAATATAAAAGCTTCAAGTTTA
>NDGM011183311.1:0-10081 GCA_002564305.1 Octomys mimax | reverse complement strand
CAGCCAAGTACTCTCAGGATTTATCCTGTAGCCCTGTACCGCCCTTTGTACATCCTTTTGTCATTGTCTGACATGAGAATGAGTCATGGCCATTGCTTGATCAATTTGCTCTCTGTGAAAGCTTGAGAAAATGAATAACATGCGTTTAAAAAAGAGAGAGCCAGGGCTTGTGGTACTTATCTGAGGTTCCAACACTCGGAAGGTCAAGATTGCCACAAGTTCAAGGCCAGCCTGGACTAGACAGCATGACCCTGTCTCAAGAACCCCAAAACAGGGCCGGGAAGATAGCTTAGTAAAATAAGCACTTGCCCAGCAAACACAAGGGCCTTAGTTCAATCCCTGGTCCTGCCAAAAAAAAAAAAAAAAAAAGAACCACATAACAAAACAAAATAAACTAGCAGCACAAAAAAATAAGAGATCATTTTGGACCTACAGGAAGCATCCAGTACTATAATCATGCCAGAGGCCCACTAGACGAACACCAATTTCATTTTATTTTTTACATGCTCTGAACAGAATCTTAGTGGAAAATTGCCTGGTGCTAGAAGCCTAACTTTGAATGAATTGAACTTTCTAAGTATATTACATCTTTACTTTTAAGAGATAACTTCCTCAGGGTATATTTTAAGTGCTCTGATAGCCCAGACATAAAATAACATCATTTACATGTTTGTATGTGTATGTTAATTGTTGGTGCCATGGACCAAAGGTTCTCTAAGTTCTGTTCAGTACAGGTGAGGTCCCATGGGGTCTTGGAGCAGCCACTGTGGCTCTATGGGAATACCAGCGAGGGTTCACTGTATGTTCAATTGCATCAGTAGAAAATACAGATGTTATCTGCAATTTGTGTGAAAAATAAAAAAGCAAAACAACTTTCTGCAGTTTTATCCAGTGGTATATACTGAGAAAGGTTAGGCAGCCTTAGTGTCTTAGTTACTTTTCTTTCATTGTGGAGAAAAAAATATCTGATGTCCCAAATTAAGGAAGGAAAGATTTATTTAGCTCACCATTTGTGAAGGTTTTGACCCATGATAAGCTGGCTCCAAGGCAGGGTGGCCTAGCACAGAGGCAACAGCTCAAGGTGGCAAAGACAACAAAAGGAACAAGAGCAAAAAGAAAAAATGGACCCCATTTTCCTCCCTTATATTGTAAGCAGTTTACCCCCACCTGGGAGAGGGGTAGCACCCACACCATCTCTGTGCCGAGCTCTTGCACAGGACGAGGATGTTTACAAGTGAGGACCCTGGCTCTCTGCTTAGTTAAACTGCTAAACTTCTCAAGTTGACTTATGGGGCAACCATAACACTTAGGCTTACCTAAAAGAAGTGCTGTATCTAAAAATAAGAGGTGGCAGATCCATACTTCTGTATGGGGCTCAGGCTGTGGGAGTTCAGTATCTTGAGTTCTGGATGCCACATATAGGGATACACTTCAGTGAAGCATGAAACTAACATTTACTGAGCACCTCCTGTAGGCCAGCTGCACATTTATGAGCCTGTTTCCCCGTGGAATGCTTACCACAATCCTGCAGTGTATAGGCAATACCATCTTTAAAGCAGATTTGAGCCTGCCAGAAAGAGAAATTAACTTGCCAACAGACTCCATACTTCTCCACACAGTCACTAGACAGCTGTGTTGCTCCCAGTACCTACGTGCCATGATGCGAAACACTCAGCACTACAGAACCTCACTACAGCAAGATGTGGAGACAAGCCACCCTTGCCCCGGGAGGTCTTTCTCAGTAACATGGGAACCAGGCTGCATGGTTCCCAGGCCCCACATCTCATTATGGAATGATTCCAGCACAGCACTGGGATGACATAGTTTGCTTTGCATCTCTCATGTGTGCCTAGTGTAATATTTACCAACTGGTCCACTCTGTGAACAGAGCAGGCCGTGTGACTGTCTGTGTTTGCCCTACTTGCTTCCTGGTGGGGGCTGTTTCCATGGTAATGGCCTTTCCAGCCAGCAGCCTTGAAGGTGGTACAAAAGAACACACTGTTGGGAGTTACTGACAGGGGCCAAGTGGGGTTCAGTTTTTCTCTTGGATTCTTAACAGGAAAGAGGAGTAAGTTTTTCTCTTAAGTATTTTCATTTTGTATTCTTGTGTTCTGGGAACAATCTTTATATTTCCACATGGCAGGAAGATGGGATTTTGTTATTTGGCGGATGACAGGGAGGCGGGGCATAGAGGAGTGGGGATGTCTTCCTGAAGGACTGTAACTGGATCCTGTCCTATGGTTTTTCATTGTCTTTGCTGCTGCTTTTGTTTTGCAGTGCAATTATCTGATCATGACCTATCAGATGTTTTCTCTTCTTCTAAATAACTTCCCACCTTTGCCTGTTTTGCTTTGTTCAGATCTAAACAGTTCTAATTTTGGAACTTGTAATGGTGCCCAGATCTTCTCTCAAGCCACAGCCTGACCCTTCTTTGTCTATGTCCATTGGGGCACTTGTACACCGCAGTGGACTGAATCCTTCTTTGGGGGCCAACTTTTGGTGACCATTGCTGCAAAACCAGCCCCAGGCCCCTTAGAGCGTCATCAGATCCTCATACTTGAATAAGTCCTGCACAGTCCAGTGAAGAGTAAATGCAGGCACACGTGCCATAGCCACAGAGATAAACACAAGTGGGTGAAATTAATTTTAATAGCATTTAGTTACATATATCCCAAATATATCATTTCAAAAGGCAATATGCACATACTTAAGGTATTTAATTTTCTTTGTTCCTGGGAGTGTCTGAAAGCTGGGATGGAGGGGCAGAGCACTTGGCCAATGTGTACCAGACCTTCTGGGTTCAATTCCCACTTCTGTTAAAAAGAAAAGAAAAGAAAGAAAAAAAAAGAAAGAAAAGTTAAAGCCTGCTAAGCATTTTTCACTGGCAGCACATCTCAGTTCAGATCAGTCTCTTCTTGTTCTATCTTCCCAATCTCTATAAATTTCTAAGTGCAAGATGTGAATCGAACTTTGGCCACCTGTGGGCTTTCTGTGTCCCTTTGGCTCTCTGTGTTTGGCCCTTCCCGTTCCTCTTGCTCAGCAGATCTTTCTCCACCCGAACTTTTATTCAGCTTCTCGCCTCCCACCAAGTGGGTCTGTCATCATTTCCTACCATCTCTTTATTCCTCCTCCCATGTCTTCTGTTTTTCACCCACTAGCACTTAAATGTATTTCAAATACAGCACTAGGTCTGTGGTGTTGTAATTATTTGCTTATAGGTCTTCTCCCTTAGGGCACTAGACACGTAGGCAAGAACATGTCATGGTCATGTCTATGACTTTCTATACTGTCTATATAAGTGAACAAGGGAAAAGGTGCTATGGTGTTGAGATGCTCTAGTTTCCCTTTGATCTAGGCAGGATCACACTTAGACATCAAAAGTCTGAGCAAGATCTGGGTGGCAAAGTTTGAACTTTCTAGATCAGCTAATGTGCAGTTTTTCTCCTTGTACCTACATTCTCGTCCACTTCCTCCCCAGACCACATCTACATTTTGATCATTGTCCAATGCCAAATGACACTGAGAGATGAAACAGATTGATTAAAAGTGAACATGCAAGGGGCCCCCACCCAAAGGGCAACTTGGGCAAAACATCAAAGACAACAAAACAAGAGTGATCTAACAATCTGTCCTCTGGGAACCTACCCAAAAGATTTGAAATCAGTGTGTCACTGAGTTGTTTGTACTCCCACGTTTATTGCAGTGCTATACACAGCAGCAGAAATCTGAACATAACCAAAGTGTCCATCAACATATAAATGGATAAAGAAAAAAATTCCATGGATACCACTTAGCCTTAAAAATGGCTACATAGATGGATGGAAGTTCACGGCTGAGTTTGAGGGTGGAACTGTACAGCATGCTACATGAAGTGAGCTAGGTATATAAAAGCAACCTAAAGCAATTGGACCCATAGAGGCAGCGAGTAGAATAATTGTTACACAGCCTAGAGAGAAAGTGGGGGGTTAGTCAAATGGCACGAAATCTCAAAAAGGAGACATTTTTTTCAGTTCTGTTCAGTCTGATAAAGAGGATTAATAGAGGATTGTACATTTCAAAATTGCTGGAAGGAAATTTTATATGCTTTGACCATCAGAAATATTCATCTGAAATGTGGATATGTTAACTAGTTGGATTTAATTATTCCACATTGTATGAATAAATCATGACATCAACTTGTATCCCATCCATTTATACAATTACAGACTGCTAATTTACAATAAATGAAATAAAAACCTTCTGCTATTTGGGGCAATCCAGGCTGCCATTCTCATCTACTAATTATTATAAATGGTTGAAATAAAATCGGAAAGAGGTATTGACTCCAATAAGAGTTTAATGAATTAAGGCATTGCTTGGGTCTTTCAAGCCCCCTGCAATGATGATTCATAGTCCTGGTGACAGCAGGTGTGCCTGTGAGCTGTGTGTCCTTGTACAAATGAAAGAGCCCAGCTGCAAAGTCAGAGACACCTAGCTTCAATCTGAGTCCACCCTCTTCTGCTTTGTAACCCTGAGTAGCTAACAACCTCTCAGATCCTTAATTTTCTCACCCTTAAAATGGGAACAGAACAGTTACTATACCCAGGCAGTATTCTGAGGGTAAACTGAGATGCCAGTGTTCCAACACCAGTAAGGCCTTTCCTCTGATGACAGTTATACAACTCAGTCATGCTTATGCAGAGTGATGTGAATGTAGCATTCCTTAACCTTAAGACTTCCAGGACTAAATCCCTGCCTGACTTGTTGCTACCAAATTCTATCTGGCTTTTGTGTTTGGTGACATCTAGTGGTTGCATGAGGTAGGTGTCAAAGCTGAACACAAAACCTCAGCTGTTGTGCCCTCTGTCCCAGCATTTGCTCATCCCTTTTATACTCCAGATGGTGACATATAACTGGGATGCAGCATGTCCTAAATAATTATTTTAATATCCCACTTAGTGTTACATGCAAACTGGTGGCCCTATTGACATCTGAGTGGGGTAGCATTTGAGGCTCATTGGAACTGGCCCAGAGTCCTTCAACTTATAGCTGGGATGACTGTGTTCTTGACCAGTGGTCATAACAGACACCAATCCATGAATAATTCAACTTAAAATAATATAGAAAACTAAGTAACCTCATAAAGGAAAATGAGCATCGCTTTTTATGATAGGTTTTTTTGGGCGGTGTTCAGTCTCCATGGAACAGAAAGGTACAATATGGACATTAACTATTTAATATCCCTGCTTCAAAACAACTGTTTCCAATTGCCAGATGCAGTTATGCCATTTTTGGGTGGACCTCTACTGTAAATGAAACTGGAGACTCTCCAGTATGTATCTGTACATCAATTACACATTGTGTGTTTCTCACTTTATTCATGGTATTTTCATTGTAAAGCACACACACAAATAGAAAAGTTAATGAAAAAAACCAACTAAAGTAAGATCTGACAGCCTCCTCTTGCACCCAGGCATCACTGCAGTCCTCTTGAACTATTGTCCCTTTTGCAGAGCACTGTTACTCCTGATGTCCAGAGCCTTCCTGAGCCTGGCACTGTGGCACACACTGCGCCAGTCCCATCCTCTTGCCTTGCTTCTGCCATCTCCCTCTCATTNTTCTCTTCTCAAGAAAAATCTACATTTTTCAGTTTCAGAAAAGTTTCATTGTCCGAGAATGTATGTTCCTGTGCAGGTTAGAATCTGGGAAAAGGAACGTTTTCTGGCTGATTGCTCATTCTATGATGCTTGTAAAAAAAAAAATAATAATAATAAAATGCACTGCCAGGCCCTGAACGTGGCTCCACTCTGCTCAGAAAATACTCAAAGCCTGGTGATTCCTGAGCCTGCATACTGCTCTTGAAATGTTTGGAGGACAGAGTGACATTTGAATAAACTTGAATTTTTTGCTGTGTTCTGGTTGGATAAGAAACCAGGCATGTCTTAATTTCAATCTTATCAAATGACAAATGTCCTTAATGACTTTAGGCAAGACTTTGCCTTTGTGAGCCTTGGTTTCCCCCTGAGGTCTATCTTATAGGACCGTTATATAGATCAAGGAAATGATATAGGTGGGATCATTAACATTCCTTACTTTGTGTAGGGGGGTTTTGATGCAACGAAAAGTCCTGCATCCCAGGAAACAAGTAAGTTCCAGGAAGACCGGGATGGCTGGTCACCCCAAATATCATATCAAGTAGCAGATGCTCCACAGATGCTTGCTTCTGTCTCCTTCGCTTTCCAGGTGTTCTCTTTTCTTCCAGCCGTGATTCTTTTCTTCCTCCCACCTCTTCCTCTCTTATTCTAAGAGTTCTAATTTCCATTCCTGGTTAAGAGAATACCTTCACAGCACTAGGTCTGTCTGCTCCTAGTAGATATGCATTTTACTAGGAGTCTTTTATTAGTCAAAGTTTCAGGTATAACAAGGGAGAGAGAGAGAGAGTTGGTTGTAGAAAGCCTCAGAGCAAGCAGACTTTCTCAAATTTATTCTGCAAGGCTTATTTAGTGCTTGCTGTGTGCTAGGCTACAGGCCAGATACCAGGGATATTGCAGTGATCAGAGCCCCAGCCTGCCTGCCTGATGGGAGACAGGAGAGCATCAGCTTCTAAACAGCCCTGCTGGGAACAGTGGCATTTTAACATGAACTGTCACATAAATCCCCAAGTGATCATTTGCCCTTACATTTTCTCCATTCCTCACCAAATGGAATATTTGGGTGGGGTTGTAAGGCCTTTTTCTCAAGATACTTTTCAAAAGTGAAAAATTTAGCAAATGTGATAATGGGGTAAAAGGCTCACTCAGAATTCAGTAGAGTTGCCAGACCATGACACCAGTGTCCTCTGAGCCATCTGGGAGACTCAAAATATTCCACGTCTGTCTCTGGGGGATTTTATGTCCCCTTTGCTGTGCCAGAGGCAGGAGACCATCCATGGCCTCTGCCAACAAGCACTCATGAATCTCTGGAGTCTCCATTCTGGTCTGATATGTCATGCTTAGAATTGTATCAAGGGGCAGCCAGAAGTCTCCAAGACTCCACTCGGGGCATAAGCCAGAAAGCAAAAATCTGGCCATGTAAAGCACCACTGTTGAACTGGTTTAGTCCTGGAGGTGAGAATGAAAATAGATAGTGAAGAAACCCTTCAAGGAAGATGATCATCCTATTTTGGGAGTATAATTTTTTCAGTTGTTCCAAACAGTCTAATAGTTAAAGAATTGTGTGTGCATTGGGATATTTTGTGTGTGTGTGTGTGTGTGTGTGTGTGTCCTGGAACCTCTGGGAGACAGTGCAAGCACCTGCTTAAGAAGCCAGAATTCAGCCAGTCATGGTAGCCTTTGGCTGTAATCCCACCATCTAGGGTCCTGAGGCAGCAGAAGAACAATTTCAAGGTCAGTCTAATAGAAGGGGAATGTAGCTCAGTGTGAGTGCCCTGTACTGCACAGGACAGGATGTGGGATGCAAAGACAGAGAGAAACAGAGCAGAATTTCATTAGTGAAGTCCTAGCTTCACTAATGCATACCAGGCAACTTAGGGAAAATAATTAGTGTCTCAACTGCTCCATCTGTGGAGTGAGGCAGATTTGTTAGCCTTTGTAAGTTTGTAAATTAGTTAAGACTAAACTGAAGTACATCATAACTGCACACCTGACATTTGAACATCTTTTAATTTAAATATATCTCCCAAGAGACAGTATTAACATTAGTTTGCTAGGACTGCTGTGAAGTGCCACAAAACTGGTTTAAACTACAGAAATATACTGTCTCTTCCTGGATTCTGTAAGTCTGACATCAAATTGTGGGCAGGCCTGTGTGTACCCCTGCAGGTTGTAGGGAAAGCTGTGTTCCTGTCTTCCTCCTAGCTTCTGGAATTTCTTAGCTTGTGGGATGGATCTTCACAGATGCCCCCTTGTGTGGACCTCTGTCTCCTCACTTGGAGTTCCTTACCAGTCAGTGTACAGCAGGCATGCTAAAGCAGAAGCTCATCATGCTCCAGCACGGCCTCATGTTGACTGTACTTACAAGGCGTGGTGAAAAATAAGGCAAATGTTTAAATCTTTACAAGTTAACAGTAAAAGACACATTGGCATTGATACCCCTCCAAATCCTCTACCTCACTTCAAACAACTGAAGTTTTGGCCACTTTCTAAAACAGTTCTTAAGGGAAACTAGATAAAATTCTCCCATCCTTCTACCCCAAACCCCATGGATTAAGAAGTTAAAATAAATTCTCCCAAAGGAACAGCAATATGATGGCTACTAGGAAAACGTGTGCTGTGGAATCATCCCAGAGCCACCTCCAGCAACGAGGGTTGGAAAAATAAACATGAAAGACACATCTTAAGACAGTATTGGTACTTAATGGCCATCCTGTGCTATTAAATGAGTTGAAAACTTTGTATTGTCTTTCTTTTCTCATTGATGAGACGAAACACCTGACACCTAAAGTAGAAGGAAGAAAGGTTTATTTAGCTCATGATTTATAGAGGTTTCAGTTCATAGTTGGCTGGCTCCAAGGCAGGGTGGCGTGGCAAAGGGGCATCACAGAGGAGAAACAGTTCATGGCAGGAAGAAAGCAGCAAGGTATCACAGCAGTATGGCAGCAAGCCACAAGCAACAAACAACAAACCTTTTTCTGTCCCTTACCTTTTCAAGCTACCCACCCTTAGTTTGGTAGCACTCACATCCAAGGTTGAGCAGCTTTAATCCTAGCATCACACCAGGAATCAATCCCAGTATCACATCAATGATTCCAGCATCACTTACCTTAAATCCTACCACCTCCAAAAGCCCCACCTTCAACCACATGAAGTTTTGCAGGAACATCTAGACACATACCATAACAAGTGCCTGCCGTACCATACTGTTGGCCAGGCTTGTTTGCATATCATTTTTGTGAAGTCTCACAGTCCTCTCAAGTGGGTGCATTAATAGCTGACAGATGAGGAGACCCAAATGTAGGGAATTAAGCTGCTTTGTCCTGGGTGACACTTTAGCAAATAGTAGCATTAAGTTCTGAGGCAGTTAAGTCTTTAGAGTGTTAGTGTTAAGTGTTCACTGCCTATTAGCTCTGCAACCTTGGAAAAAGTGATTGACTTTCTGGTGCCTCTGTTTTCTTCTTTTCCGTCATCAGCAACATAGAGATGGTCATAAAAAGTGCATCGCAAGTTATAGAAATTGACAGCGTTGTACAGGGCTTGTCACAGAGCATGGCTTAACATCAGTGTTTAATGCACCTACTCATGGTTAGTTTTTGGTGATGTTTTTACAAGAATTTTGCCATTCTAGTTTCTGCAAAACCCTGTGCTTTCCTTTGTACCTAAAAGTGTTTTATATAAGCAGCAAGGAAGGTAGATGGGTGAGACTTGTGGAAGAAAGCATTATTAAGGAATAGGTCATTGGGCAAAATATCTTGGGTATCACAATCTAAAAGGGATCCATTGCCCTCTCAGTGTGATCTGTTGTATCTGGGGAGAAATGGTGACAGGAATGAGAAAAAGAGATAAGAAATCAAGAACTGGGTTAGGTGGTGACTCATCTGCCTGTTACCAGAGTTCCAAGCTCTGTTTAAGGATGTTGCCAGGAAGTGAGGTCATGTCCTGGGGTTCCATAACTGATAAAATCTGATGGCTCAAATTTTTCCTCAGACTACCTAAATCAATGGCTACTTGCTTATTATTTTTTGAAGTATCTAGGAATTACTTTATCTAGTTTCTATCTATTAGTTTTTCATTTTTGCATTACTGGGACTTGTACCCTGCAACTCCACAATGAACTACAGGTATATACTCGGATATTTGTGTCAGATACGTAATTAGGGTCTAAGTCACAGAACTGGTCTGGTTGGAATCCACCTTGTGATCTTGCCTCAGGTGCCCAGAGTGTGGGGATTGCAGTCACACACCATCTTGCCTCATTCTTTGTGCTACTTGGAAACAGCAAAATCAGGCAAACTGCTGGCACTATTAGCCATTGGCGACCTCTTCTCTTCAGGATACTCTGGTATATAAGGCCCTTCAGAATATTCTGGTGCACAAGCCCTGGAGCTGCAGCCTCCAAGCACCAGTGACCTACCAAGGCAACATGTGTGCACTGCTGCTTCTTGCAA
>NDGM011183306.1:0-14523 GCA_002564305.1 Octomys mimax | reverse complement strand
GACTCACCAACAACATGGGAGAAACTTGAAGACCTTATGTAAATATAATCTGGTTACAAAGAAAGAAATATTTATTGGATCCACTTATCCAGCATATCTAAAGTAATCAAATTTATAGAAGGGTATTTGCCAGTGTCTATGTACACAAGGAATGGAGTTTATTATTTAGCATGTATAGTGTTTCCATCAAGGAAGAGGAAACTGTTTTGGAAATGCATGGTGGTAATAATTCGACTACAACATGAACCTCTTTAAATACCACACCCTTGGAATTTCTGGAAATGATTAAAATGGCAAATTTATATATGTATACTTAGTTTAATAAAATATAGATTTTTAACATGGACAGCAAGCATGAAACCTGCTTATGTAAAGATGGTGCCACCAAAATAGGGTCCAGGAAGCATCTCGATGGCTGTGATAAGTCATAGCATGTTGGCTAAGGACATGGAGATGAATGAAAGCTGCCAGTTACACTCTGATGTTGGTAATCTACAAGATCCTGTATCAATCTTCCAAAGCTGATATAACAATGCACCACATACTGGGTAACTCACACAACAGAACTTTATTTTCACATAGTTCTGGATTCTGGAAGACGAAGAACAAAATACTAGGGTGTTGGTTCCTGGTGAGGTATCTCTTCTGACTTGCAAATGGATTCCTCCTCTCCAATTCTTAAAAGATTTGCCTCTACATTTGTACATTTCTGGCATTTCTCTTTTTCTTATATTTTTCTTGTTTCATTAGGGCCCCATCCTTATGAACTAATTAATCTTAATTGCCTCCTTAAAAGACCTGCCTTCAAATATAGTCACCTTGTAAGTTAGGATTTCAACATATGAGTTTGGGAAGGGACAAAATCTAGTGGATCATAGACCTCTCTTTATCTTTGTCTCTCCATAGCTCCAGCATCACAGGAAATTTCTGATAAAATTCTAACAATTCTTCTATGATTAATCTTAAAAATTTTCATGCGATGGTCAAGTAGTCACCACTATGTTGCCTGCTGAATAGAAAGCTTAAAAATAGTAACTTATTTAAAATGCAGTAGACTGTTCTCTGGGGGGAAAAAGTGCAAGATCAATTATTCACTAAGAAATCACAGAGCAGTGCAACTTTGCATTTGCACAACCACCAGACTACGTACCTGCCTCTTCATCCATCATTTGGTACAACGGGAGAAAAATTGCTACAACAGAACATCAATGTAGACTGCTTTAAAACTGAATACTTCATTGCAATAAATGTCTTGGCTACTTCTGTGAGTCCATCTTACAGTGCAATAATACTATCTATGGCCCATATTTTATCCTTCTCATATACTTTCTTAATTTTAAGAATGTTTGATTACATAGACAAAATGAAAAGTCTTTCAAGCACATGCACTGTATACTTAAAGCATATTTTCAGTCTTTCCAATTGTTCAGTTTTCAAAAAGCAGTAGGTTCCTGGCTTGCACCTCATCTGAGCCAGATCGACCCGAAAGTCAATGACATTGATGTGCTCTTGTCTCGTACAATCTGACAAGATTTTAATTTTAATTTGTATTTTTTAGACAGGGTTGCCCTACACATTTTAGTCTTGCTTTGAACTCATGTTGTAGCCCAGCCTGGTTTCAAACTCACGGTGATTCTCCTGCCTCAGCCTACTGAGTGCTGGGATTATAGGTTTGCCAAAATGCTTGGCTCAGTTTTTTTTTAATTTGGTGCACTACAAATATTTCAAGGCCTTGAAGTTAATATACTATATATTCATCATTATAGTATCCTAAAAGATCAAGATTTTCCCCTTGAAGACAGTTGGCTACTTATATTAAGGTGGTAAAAATTTATGAATTTAATTATATGAAGGACTACAATTGAAATTTTTTTTCTGAATGGTGAAATATTTTAGGAAATTAAAAAATATTTTTATAAGTTTATTTAAATTGAGTATTATTTTACTCAATTTTAAGGTATTGGTGGTAGTTGTTTGGCATTCAAATAGTGGATTCATTTGCCTCCTAAAATATTAATTGAGATTTTTGGAAAGTTCACTGATCACAGTGAATTGCCTAGAAATACATGCCTATTACAATGCCAAGCTAATCAAGGGTACTCAATAGATCGTAATCATTATAATAAAATAATTGTGAAAATATTGCTGCTTCATTTATTTTGTTCTGTGATTAACAGTTACGTAAAAAATTTTCTTATATAAATGGTATAATTTCTACTTCAGTGAGAATATTAAGCACATTTATTGAATATTTAAAATATGCAAATCTTGGAAATCACCCTTGAGGATGAATTCATGTACCAAACAAAACTTAGAAATATAAAGTAAGGCTTCTTTGTTCTACCCACAGATTTTCTTAAATCCTATGTTCCCATACAACATAAATCTGATTTGCATGACTCATAGCACAATATTTTGAGTGAATGTATTTTTCCTTCAGTGCTCCATGACCACCACTAATACCAAATGTTTGTTACTATCTGTTTCTCCCTATTGTGGTTTTATCATTGCTGGAAAATATTGGAGACAGAAAGGGATCTGATCTTGATTTTTTTTTTCTTGAAGGCTCTTAAATTTAGCTCACTGTTCTTCATCTACCCTACCCAAACTTCCTAAGAGACAAAAGGAGGAGGAGTTGGCAAAAGGTAAGAACAGCAAGTTAGGAAAAAGTTGTGCTTACTTAATTCTTTTTAGCTCCCTGGCATTTCAAAAGACAGGAAAAAAATAAAAACAAGGAACATCCTCTAGAACAGAGTCTAAAAGCATAAAAAGAGTCAACTCTGTTACAGTTTGACTTTGAGAAATTCCAGTTTAACAAAAGAAAAAGAGAGATCAGGAAAGGTCTTCCTTCAGTAATTGTTTCTGATAAGGGATTCTTCTCAAGCTTTTCCTCTTTACTATAGGAAGGAGTCAAAGTTCACTGATTCAGATGATCATCTTTGGCTATAGGATTAAAATCACAACAACATAGATCTTATTGGTTGAATTCCTCAAGAGAAGCGATATCGTGGTTGTGGCCTACAAACAAAACAAGTACTGTTTTGAGTTGGAGGTTTTCTGTAGTCAATGAAGACAATTTTCTGTAGTAAGTCCAAGAAATTCAGCTCTTTATTATATTACCAGGCCAAAAATATCTTCAGGCAAGCTTAAAAAAAAAAGTACATATAAGAATGTTGCTATTAGAATTAAACTGCACTGGGTACAATTATTTGATCCCTATCTAGTTGGCTAGGATTGTGTACATAAATTAATCAATTGAAGAAAAATTGATCCCAAGTACAATAAATAATGCTAAATCACTGTAACTATTTCTTTGGGTCAAATGCAGTGAACAACACAAAAGAATTTGACAATTAAATACAGTGGCTGCCTGATACCATTTCAAATACATTGATTTAGAGTTCTCTTTGGAATATTCAGGAAATCTACATTGGGACATTACAGAGTTTTCTTTAAACAATTCTAAGTAAATGAATTTGTCATTATCGATGCTTGGAAACTAGGGCTATGAAGCTTAACTCTTAGACAATAATATACACAAAATTGAAAGTGTATCATCATAAGGGTGTTTACTCCAACAACTACCTCAAGAATTGCCTCAGTTCACTCTGGATTGATCCCTGTTACCACGATGCCCACCACCCCAGGTCCTAATGGAAGTTTCCCCTCATTTTCATTGCCATCCCTTTTTAACCTTTATTTTTTAAAAATGCTATGACTTGCCTTCCTTATACCTTCGATGAAATGGAAACAATAACATTTATTCCATTTTTGGTCATATAGAGTATAAATTAATAACATGGAAAGTTACAGTGAGAATTCTAAAAATTAATAGTAAGAATTCCTTCTGTGCAGAAACAGAATCTCCTTCAAAATAACAAGCATAGCCAAGTGGTACACCTGTGGTTCCAGCACTCAAAAGGCTTAAGCGGGAAGGATTACTATGAGTCAAAGGCCAGGCCAGGCTACATAGTGAGTTCAAGGCCATCTTGAACTACATAGCAAGACCTGTCTCAAAAGAATGAAAATTTTTTAAAGAATCAATTATGAGATCAAATTAACGATGATAAACATCAGCGAACCATTTCCCTATGTCAGACATTGTCACTTATCAAATGTAAGACAGGGTCCTTTTTCTCAAAAATTTTATTATATAGTAAGGATAATGAGCCAATAATGAATACAAAGTGGTAAGTTGTGTAGGCATCATACTGTGTGCCCCTGAAAGCAAAGTAATGAGTCTAACTGAGTATCAAGGAAACACTTTTTTGAAGTAGTATTTGAACAGTGTCGTGAAAGGTGATTCTCTTGGGTTGGAGATATAGCTCAGTAGTAAAGAACTTACCTAGCATATGCCATAATAAAGACTAAAATCCTAGCACCTTAGCAACACACATACATATGCATACAAACATGGTTCTTTAGCTCACCCACAAAAACAAGAGGAAGGTTGTGTGCAGAGCATGGCTCAGCATGACTGAACAGTTAATGAACATGTAGAAAATGTAACAGGGAAAAACCTAATTATCCGAGGAAACTCTGTTGACTTAAATAACCACACTACAAAAAGCAGAAGTGGTCTTTTGGGTAAAGGGGTCTGCAATAGTTCAGACCTTAAAAGTCCTTTAAAGACTTGTGTAGTAAAAATCTATTCCCTAGGGTAGCACTATGGGCAGGTTTGGAATACTAAGTGATGGAACCTAGAGAGAGGGGTTCAAGTCATTTGAGGGTGTCCTTGAGGGATGGGGGGCCCGGGCCTCTTCTCTCCCTCCCTTTCATTTCCTGTCTGTGGCTTCTGGGTTTCTTCTTTCACCTATGTTCCCATGTGGTTTGGCTTCTTGTGCTATGAAATGGGTCAAGTGATCAAGTGCTGAAAGATCTAGAATGGCAAACCAAAAGAAGACTTTTGGGCCTGCAAGACAGCTCAGCGGACTAAGCACCTGTTTAGGCAAGCTCAGGGACTAGGGCTTGATTCCTGGCACAGCATGCCACACCAGCCCCACCCTCAGGTGTGCTGAGATGGCCACAGAGTCCGGGCGTGGTAGTGCACACCTGTAATCCCAGCACTGGAGAGGACGACAACAGAAGGATCATTACGAGTCTGAACTGTACCAAATACTTAAAAAAATAAGTAAGTAAGTAAAAAAATAAATAAACACAAAAGGAGGCTTTTGTCTTTACAGGTTGATAATCATGGTAACGAAAGGCTGGCAAGCACAGAATCCAAGGACAGTATTTGTTAGGACTCTGTTTCTCTGTATATCTCTAATGTCTCTTCTGTTTTGTAGTTTATCCTTTCTGTTTCACAGTAGAGGGAAAAGGTTTCTCTACAGAAGACAGAACGCAGGCACTGGGGGTTAGAGGAAAATTTCCTAGAGCTTTAACCAATATTAAAGAAAGAAGTTTTTATTTTCAGCTCCAGAATGACAATCTCCAGGGACAGATTTTTAACAAAGTAGCCCCTGTTTAAGTTTTGACAAAAGGAACAATATAATAGTCACAACAAAAATAGGTATGGTGGTTACAATATAGGTCAGAGTCAGATCACCAAGAAGTTTATATGCCACACAAAAAAGTTAGGGTTTCACCGTGCAGGTAAGGGAAATTGAAGCAGTGTTTAAGGAGAGGAGTTATAAAATCGTATTTTACTTAGATCTCACAGAGGTTGAAGCAGTATGGGAAGAAAGGGCAGTGGCAAGGAGTGGATGCTGTGATCTATGGGTGAAAAGCTAACCACTTGAACTATAACAATAGTAGGGATAATGTAAGAGAAATTGAGTGAGATAAATAGGAATTAATATTCACTGATCAGACATACTGGAGATGAAAAATTATATAGAATAGGTATGATAGTTCTGGTTCATATGGTAGATAATTAATGGTATCATTAAGCAGAATTGAAACTATATAAGGAAGAGAGAGATGAATTTGCTTTTGGACTAAGTGAGGGTCACATGAAATATCAGAAAGGTGCTGTCGAAAAAACAGTCACATATCTAAGTATATGGCTAAGGAAACATATCAGGTAAGCTCTCCATGGAGACTTGGGAATTAACACGCACTCAGAGATAGTATTTTATGTTCCCGGGTGGGGTGGTGGATGAGATGATCAAAAGAATATGGAAGATTAGAAGAGAAAAAATACTATAACTCTAAAGGTGTAATGAGTGTGGATGATGACTTCTCCATATTTCCACAATATTAATACGTGTAGGAACTATATTTCCCACAATATTGTTTCTTTTGTGTGACAAATTGAGATCAAGCTGGGAAGTTTCTTGCTGGCATTGGGAAGAAGACAGGTGATAGCTGTACTGAACACACATATTTATGCTGTTCTCTGGTATATTTCAGTGGCATACAGTAGTAGATGGGCTTCCAATTGCTCTCCTATCATGGATTTGCCTTCACTCTCCCAGATTCTTTGGCAAGGTGAATGTACAGGTTGAACTTCATGGTGGAGGAGCAAGTCTCTTGTGAGCTACCTTCATCACCAACGTCAAAGAAAATATGAAAAAGTTGTACTCCATCCTTGTGGAGCTCCAGCCCTTGTTCCTGGGATTTAAACTTGCTGTGATCTTCCCTGTCCAACAGTTTACCTGTGTCTTCTGGGTCTCACCATTAAACAAAAATGTCAATTAGCCCATGCCAATGATTACATAGTCAGGTCTCTATAATCAAGATAGGTAAGTAGCTTGGTAGATAAACTGACAGATGATAGATTACAATATATAAGCACATACACATAGTATGTAAGTTTCCTGGTGGTTTTGTGATTGAACACTAAGAGCCACAGAGAGTCAAGAAGAAGTAGAGCCAAAGACCTGGAAGGAACACTAAGGAGTGATGGAATGGAGCAAGGACTCATTGCTGCCACAGAGGCCTTTCAAGGGGCAAAAGGGAAGATGTAAGCGATGCAGGGAAATCCACAGCTGTAGTCTGAGGAACTTCCCTTGAATTTAATGATTATGATAATGAGTTATATTTAATCAAGTGATATCAAAGCAATAATTGGAAAGGAATTCTGTTAAAAGTGCCTTAGACAAAAAATTAGAAAAAGAGAAATATGTATATACTAATCTTCCAAATAACTCTATTTTGCAAAGACACTCGATTAAGTAACTTCAGGCTTATGCTAATTTTCTTTAGTTTGGTTTTGTTATAGACAAAAACACATAACATGAAACCTACTCTCTAGGGTGGGGAGCTAGCTCAGCAGCATAAGCACCTACCTAGCAAGCACAAGGGTCACAAGTTTGATCCCTGGTCCTAACTGCCATGGTGCCAGCATCAGCACCCCAGGGGTGGTAGCACACTCCTGTAATACCAGTACTTGGAAGTTGAGACAGGAGGATGGCTGTGAGTTTGAGACCAGCCTGGGGGCTACAAGAGGGAGCACAAGGCCAGCTCTAACTGCATAGCTAGACCCTGCCTCAAAAAAAGGGAAGGGGTGAAATACGCTCTCTTAACTTCAAATATACAATAATGTCATGACAATAATATCCACATTATACAGCACATCTTTAAAACAGCTACAATTTGGAAAACTGAAACCCTATACCCACTGAACAACTAATCTATTATTGACCTTTCTTTCTGCCTATAGAAACCAAAGTTCTAACTGTAGATACTTCAGATACATCATACAAGTAGAATCACAGTAATTGTCTTTTTGTAACTGCTTTATTTCACTTAGTCCAATTTCCTCAAAGTTCATTATGTCATAGCACAAGTAGTATTTCTTTCCTCTTAAAGGTTGTATGTCATGTACATACATTTTCTTTATCCATTTACCTGTCAATGGATATTTAGATTCTTGCCACCTCTTGGAGCTGTTGATAATAACCCTGCAATAAGGGCTGGACAAATAGCTCAGCAATTAAAATGTCTGCAAGCAGATGCAGAGACCGGGGGTTCAATTCCCAGGCCTGCCATCCTGGCCCCACCTCCAAGCAATTGAGATAGGTGTGGTGGCGCACACCTGTAATCCGAGCTCTTGAGAGGTTATAAACAGGCGGATCACTACTAGTCTGATCTAGTAGTGAGACCCTGAACACCCTGTAGACCCTTCCCTAAAATACACACACACACACACACACACACACATACACACATACACACACACACACACCCCATCATGGTGTATCTTCATCCACCTTATTAATCAGCTCTGGCGGTATATGGCTTTTGACTATTTCCTAAACTCTAAGTTATGGTGAAAGGTAAAGGCTTCATATCTATTCAGGACATGGAGGTAGCTACATCAGTGCAACTAAAGACAAAACAGTGAACTTCCAGAACTGTTTCAGAAAATGGCAAGAATGATGGGATGAGTATGCTCAAAGTGGGGGGTAGTGTTTTGAGAGAGATGAATAGTAATGTGCCTTTCACTGTAATAACTCTCCAAATTTACACATTCAGTGTATCTTTATCACATCTAGTATCTCATTGCAGTTTGGATTTGCATTTTCCCAGTGATCAGTGATGGTGGACTTCTTTCTCATGCTTGTTGATGGTGGCACAGTTTCTTCAGAGAAATGTTTATTCAAGTCCATTATCCATTTTTACTCTGATTTTTTAATTTATTGATTAGTTCTAGGATTTTTTTGCATATTTTCTATATGAAGTTATCAGATATATGGCTTGTCAATATTTTTCCCATTTTGTCACCTACTCTTCATTGTTGATATTGTCTTTGTTGTACAGTGTTTTTAAGTTGAATGTGGCCAAATTTATCTATTTTTTCTTTGATTCTTTGTTTCTGATGTCACATAATAAATCACTACATACACAAATGTCATGAAGCTTTTTCTCCTATATTTTTGCAAGAGGTTTTATAGTATCAAGCTTTACATGTAGATCTTCATCTCATTTGGAGTTAATTTTGTACATGGCATAACGTAAGGCCCAACTGCATTCTTTTTGTATGTGCATATCTACTTCGCATTTGGTGAAGATTTAATTTTGTAGTCTTGGCAACTTTGGAGAAAATCATTTACACAATGCATAAGGGTTTATTTTACTCTGCTGCATTGGTCTATTTATCTGATTTTGTGCCAGCATCATGTATTTTTGATTACTATAGCTGTGTGACACAGTATTATGACCTGTAAAAGTGATAGTAAAAAGGCAAGAATTAGAAAGTGGTCTCATCACATAGCCCAAGAAAATGGGAATGGATTCAGAGCTCTGTAGAACATTATATGGTGCACAGCAAGAGGATAATGCAGTTTTCAAAAATATTAGTTCGTCTATTCCAACTCGCCCCTTTGAATAGAACTTGGAATCACATATAGGATTCACCGTTATAACGCAGAGTGCACCACCCAAGAAAGGAAAATTCGGGCCCTCTTGTCTTTTGGGTTTCTCATTCTATATTAACTAATTCATTAGATTTATGGCTAATGCATTTGTCTGTGAGCTTGTCTTCTAAAGTCAAACTATATTCAAGAACAACAACAAGTGGATCTTCTAGCCTGATAAACCCTGATATTATCTGGACAATAATTTCCTGTCACTTATTTTACTAAGAAGCCTTCATTTAGCTCTTGAGAGTGCCTTTCCTTCTTTTATTGATAATGTGAGTTAATATTTTCCAAAAAAATAAATGAATGGTCTTCCAAATTGTTTAATTGAGCATTCTGCTTTTCAGTTCAACAATAGGGATTATATTTGAAGATTTTGAACTTCTTTGAACTAAAAAAATGCAATGAAATGAAGCATAAATAATGTCGATCCCTTTGATGATTTGGAGACATTTTTATAATGTTTATTTTCAGAAAATTCTGACAATAATTCAGGATTTAATATTATTGCCTGTTACATTTTTATCCTAAATTGACACTAAAGCAGAATATGGCTTTAATTATTGTAGGCCATGATGGCACCTTCTCCAAGTTCTGAGGACTCAGATCCCCAGACTCATGAATTTGTGTTTTAGGCTTACCTGAGTGTAAGAATGTTCCTAATCTTAGGTATTGTGGGGTTGACTTACAAACATCAAAAAATAGCTCGTTCTTATACTTTTTATCCTACACAAGTTATTTTGGTTGTCAATAGATTTAAAATGTGTCCCAAAATACATAACCCAAATGCCTAACACATTTTGGAGTAATATCAGGTTACATCTTTGAGTAGATAAAATGAGGCCCCATCTAACAGGAAAGTTTCTTTAAATTCCTATATCACAGACAAAAGAATACATATATTTTTAGATTTTAACCTTTAAAAGAAGCACAAAAAACCCAATGGTTTCATTGTGATATAATCTATTTACTATCCTCCACCTTCAATACAAAGCCAGTATTAACTAGGATTATGCATGGATTTTCCAACTCTTTAGAAAAAACTTAAGTGTACACATATTTTTAAAATCTCGGGCTATTTGATTAAAGGAAATATATAGATCAGGCATTCTAAATTTGGCGAGTTTAGTTAGCATATGCAAAGTAAGTGGGTGCAGCAGAATTAATCACAAGCTCATGCTAATTCTTTTTGCATCCTTATTAATCATGTTAGGGTTTCTGTTCTATTAATGTCAACAGAGAAAGGTCAACAATTTCACTAGGGGCATGTTCCAGGGCATGGGAATTAAGTGAAAAGTCATTCTTCATTCCCTTGCTGGACTAAAAGCAGCCACAATCCTCCACTCTGAGTTTTAGATAATGTGGAATGTGCTGTATTCACAGCACATATAGTTTCTGAACAACAATGAAGGTCATTTATTACTGGATTGTCAGCCAAGTCTGCAATGATTCTTTGATTAGTGAAAAGTGGTTTTGCATGTTATGCCTTGGGATATTTCTTTCCTGTCTGTTTTCCTACAAGAGCATTTTGTGGATTGTACTAATGCTCCACATGAGAATTCTTAGCCTGAGATTTGCTACATGATGTGCCAGAGGTGGCCAACAATAAAGCAGATAGTTTAAATTAATTTAGAAAGTTTATGTGTTTTTCTCTAAGGGAGAACATGTTGTATTCATTTAGAAGTCCTCTTAAAGAACAGCAGAGAAAGTTTCACAGAGCAAAACTCTTCTCTATTCTTAAAGTTTTAAAAATGTAATCATTTTGGAAAACTATGCAAAATGGTTGGTGAGCTTATATGCCTTAAACTTAGGCACTTCACCTCCCATGTACTACTAATCCATTCTGCTCTCTTACACACATTCAAACACCAGTGCTTTGTTGTGAAGAACACAGGCTTCACAGGATCACCTGAGAAGATGTCAAGTGAACACACCCCTCACTTTCAAATTTCTGCAATAGATTTAGATGGCAAGTTTTACTGGGTCAAATGTAACTAAGAAATATTTTTTACCTTTTGAGTTAATATATGATTCAGCTCTAATCTCAAAAGCTGTTTTTATACACTTTTCTGATCTGAGGATATTTAATAAAACTCAGGGCAGAGAACCTGAATCTAATGTTACCCAAGGCATTTGAAGACAAGAGTATCCATTTGTTCCCTAATTTATTTACTCAACCATTGAGGCAGTGTTTCTCATGCACTTTCTTTAAGGTAGTCAATGTGCTAGATCCTTGAGATGGGATTTTCAATGCAGAGAACAAACTAAGTAGCGTCTTTATCCTCTTGGAGTTTATGAACGTCAGGTTTCCACATGAACAAGCCCTTTCCTAGACTTTAGCTATCCTCTTCTCCAGGCAGTCTCAGCTTTTCTGACACAAATGGCTTCCTCATGTTTGCTGAAAGCACCATTTCCTGACATTCTCAGAACTAACAAACCCAATCGCATGAGGACAACTGCTATGCTGCAGTGGAAATAAGCTCTCCTATCACTATTGACTTACTACGTCTCCAGCTACATTTTTGGGTCTCAAAATAGTTTCCACAGTTGTTCTAGAGAGAACTCTTCTCTAAGCAAATTTTATGGAGTCATGAGTATTTACTGTCCCAGATCATCTCATTCACCAATGACTTCTCCAACACATTTAAATCCTACCCTTTCCTCGGCTTCTAAGAGATACTGATTTTTTTCAGTTTACGCCATTACCATCAGCACCAAACCATGAGGGACTACTTGAGACAGAGCTGCCAGTGTTGGAATTCAAAGATGGAAATTCTAACTTGATCTTATTGCCTTCCACAGTCACTGCTGTGCTACCTGTCAGGATACTGCCTTACACCTCAGACTTAAGTCTAGAGCTTGCTGGTGCACTGCTTGCCTGCCCACTCAACTCTGACATACAGTCCATCCGATCACTAGAAGTGAAAAAATTTCTTCCAGAGTTTGTTTGCAAGGCCATATCTGATCTCAGATACTCTGGCACTCATATGGGCAAAACAGAGTAAACGAATCCACAAGCAACTAGTCACCAGGCCTACAGGCCTGATCCCAAGGCACCTGAGTGACTGGCTCACTTTTCAGGGCTCTGGGAATGACACTTGACCCTTAAGATTTCTTTATCACTCTCCCCCTGCAGCAAGCTTGAAGTGCCTGCTTTCTCAGCACCTACTGGGAGCCAGTCTTGTGTTAGGAATTCAACATTGATTAGTACTAATCTTCATGAACAAGCACCTCTATGGAGTTGGAGTAGAGAAGTGGATCACCAAAGGGAACAAATCCAAGGTTCCAGCCTCCTTCAGCTTGGGGTGATATTTCACATAGAATGCAGCCCATTTGGCTGGGACTTATCTGATCTGCTTAGTTCTTACCAGTTTATTACCTCAAGTCTCAAAACTATTTGCCAATATCCCACAACATTTTAAAAGATCCTCCTTTTGTTGAGACAGGCTCCACAGACCTTGGTGTGACAATTCATCTGCCTGAACACATCACCACCTCTTAGAAACTGCTGCTGTCTCCACATGACCATTCTGACACCGAGGATGAAGATGATATGAACAATGTTGTTGAGATCTACCAGTTTGAAAGCCTGTAATAGACAAGATTTCATGCTAGAGGCTTCATGTTGAATAGATAATTTATGTACTCAAACATTCTATAGTATTAGTAACATTGTTTCCAGTTCACAATTGAGGAAAACGAAAGGCAAGAAGGATAAACCACTTGCTCATAGTCTCTAGCTAGAAACAGGATTTCAATTCCATGTAGCTTACTCCAAACCCCACATTCCCACTCTTAGGAAATACTGTGATATAGGATTCTATTTAAGGGATCAGCCTCTCTGAATTGGAGTAAACAAATTTCCCAGTTCTCCTAGGACTCTTCTAGTTTTAACCATGAGACTAGAATTCTTGGAATTTCTTCAGTCTTAGAAAAACCAGGAATTCTAGCCATGCTAACCAGTGGTACAAGCTTTATCTCTGACCCTTCTCTGTTTATGGTACAATAGGACCAGGGTTGTAGCAAGCTCAGGGAAGCAGTGGCCCTTAAGGGCCAAAGTGGCTTCTCTCTCTGTCACCTAGAAAAACTAGACATCCAGCTTTCTGACTTTAAGAATTATGCAGCTTTGAGACTATTTTGAGCAATTAAACAATGCTCCCTACCTTTGTAAGGAGGATCATGGGGGAACAGTGTCCACTTTCCTATTTTTTTTTTATTTATTTGCGTTGCTGGTTGGTTTCTTTAGTAAAGAGAATGGAAAGCAACCTACACCTAAGTCCAATGTGTTGTTCATAAATCTTTAAACCTAACCAATCCTTGCTAAAATGACCTAGCTTAGATCCTTTAGATTGTTTCTCTGTCCCAAATAAGGCAAAGATTTCAGCATCTGTTACCATGGAAACCATCTATAGCTTCTGTGCTTACAGGCTCCTGGGATGGCTACCGGTTGGATATGTCACCAGGTGGGCAAGAGTCCCACTGACAGAAAGCTATCTGAGCTTAAGCTTCAAAGCCCCTTGTCTGCTTGATTCCTTTTAAATCTTCTAAGAAAGATTTTAACAATTGTCCCTGTGATAGGATATTTTTGTAACATCTAAAAATATGATATTTTAACCTTAACTGATTAAGACTGGTATTTCTTCCTATTCCTATTCTTCTCGCATACTTCACTTTCAGGGACCGGCTTTAGCATGGCTGTAGTTCTCTTTTGAAATCTGGCTAAGAAGTTAACTGGAATGTGTTATAGTAAGTGAAATATAGAAAGAAGTTTTGGGTGTTTCAAAAAAACCAAATTGAATTTATAGATAACTTATTTGCCTTTATATTTTGTCTCTTAAAATTTATATAGTATGGCCAGGGATATAGCTCAGTAGTGGCACAGTGCCTGCCTGGCAAGTGCAATGTCCTGAGTTCGATTTCCCATAAAATAAATAAATAAATAAATAAATGTTATAAAGTAAACAAATTTTTAAATTCAGATAGCAATTAGTAAATTAATAAGCAAAATAAAAAATATGCCAAGAAATCAAGAAAATGAGTCTAGAATGAAGAATAAATGATAGTGCATGAATAAAATCTCACATGAAAACAAAACATTCATTATTTAAGTGAGGAGAGCATTTCCAAGTGGAAATAATAATGTCCCCTTGATGCGCTCAAGAAAACAATACAAAAGAGTAAGGTATCATAGTACATTGAATAAGAGATTTAAATTATC
>NDGM011183287.1:0-12109 GCA_002564305.1 Octomys mimax | reverse complement strand
CCGGGCCTGTGCTCTGGGTCTGTTCAGGATCCCACCAGGCCCTGGGTCATCTCACTCACTCGCCGGGCCTGCGCTCTGGGTCTATTCAGGATCTGTCATTGTTTCTTATGGACAGTATTTAATTATTTTTATTTATTTCTGAAAATAATTGCATTTTTAAAAGTTCTTGAATTTTTTACTTTTGTGATTCCTTTTCTTCTCTTTGAAGCATGATTTTAGAAAGTCTTCTTGTGGTACCTTGTAGGTTCTCTAAAACTCTATTTATTCACATACTTGGAATCTATTTTGGTAATTGATAATTATTTCCCTTGAGCTTACTGTTATCAAGAGTCCAACTATGAATTTCACTGTTGGTTTTTGGATAGTAATCTTTTTTTTCAGTTTGTCTTATGTGGTTTGCTATGGTAGATCTTCATATTTAATACTTTATATTTTTCTGCTTAAAACTTGTTGGTTTCCTAAGTGAACTGGTAGTTGCAGAAAATTCTTAGCAATTGTATTTTCCAGTATTGCTTTTTTCCCCTATTATTTCTCTAGAATTCTTTTAAAATATGTCTAACATCCTTTTCTTTTTTTTTTTTTTTTGGCGGAACCGGGGATTGAACTCAGATCCTTGCGCTTGCCAGGGAAGTGCTTATTCCACTGAGCCATCTCCCTGGCCTAACATCCTTTTCATGTTTGTCTTTTTTTATCTTTTTCTCTCTGTGCTGTGCCCTAGATTTCTTCTGGCTTATTCTATAGATCTTCATTTTTTCCTTTGGTAATATCAGTTGTTCAGTTCTTTCTTACATTTAAAATTTTCTTTGCCATGTTTTTTCATTGCTGGATATTTCATATGGTTTCCTTTCAAATATGTTAAGTTGTGCATTCCAAAATATATCCTCCTATTCATTACTTAAATGCAGTAAACATACTTTATAATCCATTGTTGACAGTGTCAAGACTGTGGTCTCATGGGAATGATTCTTTCTTAAGATCCAATAAAAAGGTGACTTTCTCCAGAGAGGATGTGTATTAGCTGCCATTTTTCTATATATTCTTCTGCTCTGGAGTCATGATAACTATCTTTGTATCTTGAATGTCCCAGGATGCTCAGGCAATAACAGAAAGGTCATCTTAAGGTGAAGGATTATCATTTCCCTCTTTCTAGCTTCCCCCAATAGGACTAAGGGGACCTTCTCTGGAGTTTCCTGTGTGAGTGTGGAGGAAGGGTTTATTTGTAGCACCAGTTAGCAGAGTTTATAGTCCATCCTTCCCCTGATAGATTCATAGGAGAATAAACACACTGTGATATCAATTGGCACAGAGACTAGGCTCTACCTCATGTACTGCATAGTGCAGCTTCAAAAAATAAATCAAAGAAACAGCTTCTCAGGATATACAAGAGCCTCTAGGTCAAAGTAGATTAAGATTTTTTGTGCTTTGCATTTGGAATTTCAACTTTCCTTAGATTTTTCTAAATTTACTAATTTTTAAACTGTTATAAAAGATATTTAAATATTTTGTTAAGAATTTTTAGTTACTTTCTTCTGAACATTTAAGTCTAAATAGCCACAATTAAAAATGAAAATCACTGACTTTTTGAAAAAAAATGTAGATCCAATTTTTTATTATTGAAAGATATAGTCTTTTTTCTTATTTTATGTTTATAGTAGAAATAAACAGATAACTAGAGAACACTTTTTTTAAAAGGAAAAATTGCCCTTGATACTAGATTGTAATGCTATTAATGATTAGTCCTGGGGCTTTGGATATAGCTCAGCAGCCTAAGTACCTGCCTGGCAAACACAAGGTCCTGAGTTCAAACCTGGTATCCCCAAAAATTATTAGTACTTTATAACCAAAAATCTGGAAAAATAAGTTAGTTCTTAACATCCAAAAGCATCTGTTAAATGGAATGTGTGAACTTCTCTCTCAGGCATCGGGAAGGCACGGCCAAGAGCTAGCTGGATGCATTATGAAGAGTCAGCATTTACAAATATTCCTGAAGAAAATGGCTTTTCAGTCCTGCTGAGTGAGGCTCACAACCCTGGTTGCAGTGGGCCGCTTATACTTACACACCAGTATGAATACCCTTTGGGGAAAGAAACTACCAGAATTTTAGTTTTGATAACTGTAACACAATTCAATTACTATTTCTTGGTTTTTGTATCCCATTAAACAACTTTGTGGGGTGTTATGTTAGTTTTGATACTTAGTTCTTCAAAGATTGTTTAACAATGCATCACTTCCATTCTAAGGAAACTTGTCTTCTGATTTCCTCTTTATTCTGCAGTTTGAATACATTCTTGAAAATTGATTTCATGATACCTTTGTCTATATCATAAGTCCATGATCTTCTAATCTGGAGAAGACCTTGGGTTTGTCAAATCTTATGTTAGGGAGAGTTATGTGTTACACTGAGTTTCCCCTTTCCCACCAAGTTCATTTGATAAAATATGAAGCCCTACTACCTCAGCATATGATCTTATTTGGCAACTGGGTTATTGCCGAGGTTATTGGCTATTGTGAGCTTGTACTGGAGCAAAGCAGGCCCCTAATCCAACACTTCCAGTGTCCCTATATGAAAGCCCAGTTTATAAATAGGAAACGCAAACAGGGAAAATTACATAGAAACATGAAGGCAGGTTGTAGTGATGGTTCAATAAGACACAAGTCTATGATCTTAATTGTGATGTGTTCACCTGACTTGAGTAAGTACTTCCCAGTGGGGGTGTCTGAGGGTATTTGTGCATGACTGATGTGTACCCCAGCAACCTGAAGGGGAAAACACCAACTTGTGTCCCAGTTACTTTTCACTGATTGCTGGGACAAAATACCCAATGTCAACAATTAAGGAAGAGAAGGTTTATTTAGTTTACAGTTAGGGGAGGTTTCAGTCCATACTCCAAGGCAGAGTGGCACACTGCAGAGGGCAGCTGTTCATTGCAGCAGAAAACACCAAAGGGAGGAGCACATCTGTGGCAGCCAACAAGCCTCTGTCTCTTCCCTCTGTTTGTATGCAGATTATCTGCCCCAGGGCAGGTGTAGCCCTCACACCCATGATCCCAGGATTAGATCATGAATTAATCACAAACTCTAAAAGCCACCCTATGACTGCATAAGGCTTTAGGGGGACAACCAGACACAAACCGTAACACCTTAGATGTGGGTGGCACCAATCAATAGGTTTATGGCATGGATAGAATAAAAAGGGAAAGAAGAAAGTGGCACTTCCCTTTTCAGAAAAGCTTGTTTTTGTCATTGCCTTTACATGCTGCTGCTCAATTTCTTCAGGCTTCTAGTGCAGACGTTTTAGACTTCTAAACAGAATGACACTGATGCCACTGTAATGAACTTCTAGGCCTTCAAATGTCAACACTATTGGATCTTTTCTCTCTCCAGCATGTGAGAAGGCCATTTTGGAGTTTCCATCTCTGACCTGGCAGGCAGCCACTGGAACCCTTCTGTTTCTGATCCTGTGAGCCTTATGTAACACACTTTACTGAGTCTGTTCCTCTGGAGAACCTTAACTAGTACAAACTGCTAGTAATGCTGGCAAATGCCCTGCAGCCAAGGAGGTGGGCTTGGCACAGATTATACCTCAAAGTCCTAGACAGGAACTAACCCTATTGACACCTTAATCTTCAACTTCTAGTGGCCAGAACTGTGGGACAATAAATTTCTGTTGTTTACACCACATAGTTCTGGTATTCTGTTGTAGTAGCTTTAGCAAACTAATACAGGGAGATTGTGTCAGGTCGAAAAGGTGAGTGCTTAAAATAGGGAGATGTCTTTCATTGTAGACCAGTATAAACTGTAGGGAGGCAGATTCAGGGCTACTGCACTTGTCAGTTTTATTGACCAACTCATAGCATTCCAGTGTGCTTTTCTTGCTCTACACCTTGATCAGCATCAACTGTCATTCTGTCTTGATTCTTCTGTCTCCAATTCAAGCATAGGCCATTCTCAGAGCTACTGTGCAGTTTCCGAGCCAAGTTTCACCCCTGCAGCTGCCTCCCTGTTTGACTCAATTATCAGCCTGAAGGCCTGTAAAGTGTTTGTGTCTGTCCAAAGATAAAATCAGTTTTCTGTTCTGGGACATATTTATTCCTCTGAAAGAAGGAAGCCAGAGGTAGAAGCCACTTGTTCAAGTCAAGCCAATGCAGAAAATCAGTATCATTTGTCACCCTCTGAAGGTGTGCAGGCATGTCAGTGCTCTGGAGGAACCACCAATCCTCATGCACTGTTTCCTGTTGGTTTCATTTTAGAGAGGATTTATTTTCCAGTGTCTTGCTATAGATTACTTCTGAGACAGATGAAAGGAAACAATCCATAATTGTTTAACATGTGTGCACAGGCCACCATCTCCACCTCCAAATTATCTGCCTTCCCAGGAATCACAGTTCTTTGGAGATTTATAGGAGGCACTGAGTTTCAATCACAGTATTAAATTTAGTGACCTTCAAGGAAAACAGGAGCAGATTACAAGCTCCTCCACTTGTGCATGCCAGGAGCTTGTTATTTATCCTTCTACCAGACAGGTAAGAGCTGTGGCAACTTCGCCATTGTGCGGGAGACTAGAGGATGAAGGGTAGGTGGTGGAAATGAACTTGCACACACTTCTAATATGAGCTAAGTCATCCAAGCATGCTAACGTCAAACTCTTGGGTCAATATGAACTTTAAAAAATCAGTGGAAACTTTAGAAACTCTAGAAATTATGCATCTAAGTAAATAAAGCTAGAGATTAATTTCTTCAAAGCTTTTTTGCTAAAACCTCTCAGAAGATAGAGCTTGACTCATTTAAAATAAACTTACTCCTTCACAGCCCAACTGTGGGGACCTGCAGAGCTACTGATACCTTGAATCACTGAATAGATGCAGCATCCGGATCTGTCCCAGCAACACAGCCCTTGTATGGCAGGTGTCTGAGCTCTTCTTCTATTCTCTCATTTTTTTCCCAATGCTTCTCTACCACAGTCATAAAGGGTACTTAATCCCTATCAAGTCTCTGTCTAACAACAAGAGTGACTTTTAAGAGGCAGACAATAAACAGGCAGGATGGATTTTATCTACAGAGAAGCACCTGACACCCCTGGGGTGACCAGCAAAGCCCAAAGTCTTTAGGGTTTTTGGTTGCCAAGAGTCATCATCCTTGGCGAATGTTTCCAGCCCATCTCTAAGACAGAGCACCCCCCAGCACTGGGCAGCATACTGGTCCAGCAACTGGGTCACCTGCTGGCTGCTGGACAGCGGCTTTGCCAGATGATCTGTTTTCCATTATGTGGCCTCCCTACGGTCCTGTGCTATTTGGCGTATTCTGCAAATGACTGACTGGGTTGCTCTTGAAGCAATTCTTGGGCTCCAAATGAGTCATGGATATGTTAGAGCTCGGGAAACAGAAATGAAAAACAAATCTTAGTGGGAGAAATTACTGTGGGATCTATAGACCAAGTGGATCAATGCTGTTCCTATTTATCTTCAGCCTCTCAAAGAAGACCAGAATCAAAGTGCTTTTGAGTTGGAGGTGGTGTTATTTCTTTGTCAATTGGAGGCTTTTAAATTTGCATTGTATACCACAGGCCACACTAGCTGCTCACATCACTGACTCTGTTGTCTAGCTGTCCATGCCATCAGACAGCCAAGACAGCGCCAGGTCAATAATGGTTTCCTGCCCAGGTTCTGACACTACTACAAGTAACTTATCAATAGAGCAATGTGGAGTGTGTGATTCTTCTCTCTAAACCTATTCTGCAAGAGAATGGCTGAGACAATTGGCTACAACAGGAAGTTTATACTTTTATTCATTCCTGTGTATGGAGGCCTTCTATCCCCCAAGAGAACTGGCTTTATCCTGCAGCCTGGCTGGCAGCCTTTCAGGGCCAAGCCACAGGATAAGCTGCTGCTTACATGCAGGTCTTCAATCTGGACCTCACCTGGCCCCAGAAAGCTGTTTTCTCTGCCTCCATAGGTGCCACCTCCAAAGCTTTCTAGCGGGGAGACAGAAGTTTCTCTTTCTGCTCTTTCTCCTGTTTAGACTCCACATTCAGGTCTAGGACTCTCCAATTAGTTATTCCAAAATTAGAAGACAGGATTAACACTGCATAACACTCCACATAAAGCAGCAGTATGTTCTTTTGGTATTTGGATGTGAGCGACACCATGTACAGTGAAAAGTCTTTCATCAGAAGCACCAACCTGATGTGCACACTTGTTCCCTGGCATAGTTACACTTGTGCCCATCTGTTTGGGTGGCAGGAGTTCTGTGGATGGTGGGGGCAGTCAATTAAGAGAAGGCCCATTTGCCAGTGAAAAGTGGTTTGGAGCACAGGCTGTGGAGCACAGTGCGTGCCAGCATGCCTGCCAAGAGAGCCTTCTGCTTGGCAATGGCACCTGGATGGGGCAGCGTGCCACTCTACAATGGGCAACATCTGCAGCTGGAAGCTGGTGGCTGATGCTGCTTGGTGATTGATTCTGCAGCATGCTGGCATCAGCTCCCTTTATAACATGCTACCAGCGAATACCTCCCCAGCACAAGGCGGTCGTCACAATATTTACCTCATTCTGGAAATGCTTGTTGAATGCCTGCTACTTAAAAGCCATTGTACTTTGTGCTTTTGGATGACACTGGTTTTAAGAGGTGATGGTAGTGAAAGAAAAGGAGATGGATATAAATACAAGGATAGTAGAAAATCATGACAAATACTTGAATTAAAAACAATTTATTTCAGGAAAAGATACATCACTATTAGTCATCCTCAAATACTTCCTAGCACTTCACACACACTTGATGCATTGTTCTTGTTGGTCTGTGGAGTGGTTAGGAAAGTCCTCTTTCATGAGTGTCTTTGCGAAGTATGATAAAAAATACAGTGAATACCACTGCCACATACTGTCCAGTGAAAAGCAAGGCTGGTAAAGAATATTATGGTGTAGCCTCACTTAGCTTATTCCCCACATGTGGACTGTGAGACTTTTGAATTTTTCAATTCAAAATGATTATGAAAAATGATATTTAAAAAATTGATTCAGGACATTGAGGCAGCCATAACAGAACAACTGAAGACCCTCCCAAAGAAGGCATCCGAAACTTTTTCAGAAAGTGGCAAGAATGGTGTATATTCAAAGCAAGGTGGGGAGTATTTTGGGAAGTTAGTGGCAATGTGTCCTTTATTGTAGCAAATTTTGAAAAATCCAGTAGAGTATTTTTAATCACAATAAGTAATTGGCAGATGAAAAATTCTGTAACTCTAGTGATACACATACCAAGGCCACAGAGGTATGCTCTTGAGTCCCAAGAAAAGAAATTGTGCTCAGGGAGTATGACAGTCACCCCAAGACCAGCACCCACACCATATCTTATATATTAGGAAGGCTTTTTGACTCACACCAAGACAGAGAGAAAGTCACAGCAGTTCCAGTAAGGCTCTGGGAACTCAGCAGAGGGGAACAAGAAGCAGTTGAATGCCTCAAGTGTCATCTGTGGAGCACAGGAAGAGTTCCTCAAAGCTGGGTGGATTAGATCTATCCTTGTTACATGACTTTGCGAAAGTTACATCACTTCTCTTGCCCATTTCCTCATTTATAAAGTGGTCCTAATGATAGTTTCTATTTGGTAAAGTTGTTATGAAAAGTAAAAGGGTTAGTGTTTATACAAAATGAGAACATGCATGACTTCTGGCTTCTGGTCAGGATGGAGGAACTTTGTCCTTGTTGCCTTGATGTCTCACAAATAATCCGAAATAGCACTTCCACAAGCATCACTTTCTCTCCCAGCTTTGTGGGTTACTTTAGCTTGACCCTAAGTGAAGGGCCAGTTTACATTCTGATCTGTCTGTGTGTCTTCTCAGACCAAATCGCTGGATCCAAGGTAACCTTGTTCCTCCACTTGGGAGCCACCATAGCTCCTCCCCCTCCAGCAAAGGAACCAGCCTCAGTGGGATGCCCAGATGCATCTTGCCATGGTGACAGAGAGGGGACAGCAAATATTCAGTGAGTAGAACAGCATACACCATATTTGTCATGGACAGTCTCCTAGAGAATATAATGAATGGAAATAGATTAAAAATAGTTGAGCAGGTATGTTAATTAGAGGTAAAAATATACAGAAACAAATATAAAGTGGTGAAACCCATCCGATTGTGACAGAGCACTGTAGTGACCTTTTCTTTTCTTTCTTTAAAAACTCTTTAATTTTTTTCCCTCAGCTTTATTAAGATCTAATTGACAAATAAAAATTGTATACATGTTAGTGATGTGCAGTGTCATTCTTTGATATTTGCATACATTGGTAAATAATTAAATCACACTAATGAACTTAGCTACCACCTCACATACTTTTTGTGGTATGGATATTTTAAATGTACTGTCATAGTAATTTTCAAATAGATAAACATTAAGTATAGTTACCATGCTGTGCAGTAGATGGCTAGAATTCATTCCTTTTCCCTAACTGAATCTTTATACCTTTCATTTGGAGTAAAATTGCCATAGTATACAACAAAACACACTGAGCTTGAAACAGAGACATCCAAGTTCCAGTTGTGTAATCTTGGTTATAAAGGCTTAAAATGTGGGAGCTTCTGTTGTTTCATTTACAAAAACGGTGGGAGCTAGATTAATTAACCTCTAAGTTCTTTGTACAAATTTCATGATCCTGTGATGTCTCATGGCCACAAAGAAGGCACTGCTAAAATAGTCCTTTGAAGGGGTAGAATGGATCTAATTTGCTACAGAGCACTTGTTATTACCTGAGGAGTTTATTTTTTATGAAGACAATAATAAGAAAAGAACTATTACATATTCTTGATGAATGGAGAAATGTTAAGGTGGAGCTTAGGGAATATACCTGAATGCTGCAGTGCTGTGGTTTTGAACTTCAGTACATATCACAATCTTATTGAAGATATTTAGGTTCCAAATGGTTGGATGCAGAGTCATCTCTGTTTCTCTTTTAGTAAGTTATATGAGAGGACCTGGAACTTTGTCTCACATTTCCATGCTGTGGCTGCTGGTCCACAGACCACACTTTGACAACCACTGCTGTTGAGGACATGGTTGGTGTCCAGCCGATATGCCGGCTGTTCCAGATGGACCCATCACCTAACTGCTCCAAGGATCTCCAGGAAGTGTCCTAGCCAGTCATACCTCTTGGGAAGTGAGTTACCTCCCTCAGCAGAATACTGACTGACAGATGTCTGCAAGTGGTTGATGTCCTTGTCTCAGGATGGAAGCAACTCTGTCCTACAATGGCTACTACAAAGATTTCCTGTGCTTTCAGCTCAAGCTGGTCCCTGACTGAGAATGTGCTTCTTTTTACATTTTTGTTCTGCTGCTTGTATTACCCTCCTTCTCTTCCTTAGAAGAGAACCCCTTGATCAGCACATGAACAAGAAATGCCCCTTCAGGTGCTGCTTCTGGCAGACTAAAACCTCTGGTCTAGGGCAGAGAAGACCTAGGGCCACAGAACCCACTTGTTTATTTTTCCAGGGTGTGGAGGTTAGGAGCTGAAGACATAATTTTATGGAAGATTCAAAGAACTTTTGTTTTTAAACAAGCAGAATATGAAATAGAGTTCATTATGTGCAGATTAGACAAGGGGCAAAGGAAAAGACATAGAAATGTTTCCTGGTGGTTGGACCCAAATATGACACAAACAAGATGTCTAATGATGGACTATTTGAGAGAGTCAACTGGGAAGAGGAAAATCAACTTGGAAGAAGCTGTTGAGGTCTTAGGGACTCTGATGAGGGGTTCCTACAACTGCCTATTCAGGACTTGCAAAACGGTGACTTTCTATACATGGGCTGGAGCTTCAGAAGTCATTTTCACAGCTTACAGTGAAATCAAAGTGACGAGATCACTGAGATGTGGAGCCCCAAAGAGAGGGCCTGAAGTGAAAATTAAAGGCTGACCTCACTCATATCTGAGACAAAAGAATTCGGACTTCAAAAGGAAAATAAAAGGAAAGAAAATTGAAGTTAAGTCAGAACATTACAAAATATTAGTGCAGGATACAAAAATCAGCACACAAAAATCGATAGTGATCCTGTACTCCAATAATGAACCCACTGAGAAAGGAAGCAGGAAAACACTGCCCTTAATAATAGCTTAAAAATTAAACACTTAGGAATCAACCTAACCAAGATGAAACATCTCTACAGTGGAATTACAGAATACTGAAGCATGAGGTTGAAGAAGACATTTGAAAATGGAAAGGCCTATTTGTAAAAATAGCCAAACTACTAAAAGGATCTACAGATTGAACACAATGCCTGTTAAAATACTGACAATGTCCTAAAATTCATATGGAATAGGAAAAGACCCAATTCTAAGCAGGAAGAGCAATGTCACAACGCTGAACTGTCACAATAGACATTCCTCAAAAGAAACAGTACTCACGGCCAATAAGAACATGAAAAAACATCCAACATCTTTAGCCATCAGGGAACTGTAAACCAAAACTACACTGAGATTTTATCTCACCCTAGCAAGAATAGCTGTCATCAACAATATAAAAAAAATGAGTCCTGGCATGGATGTGAGGAAAGGAAGACTTCTACCACCTTGGTGGGGATGTGATCTAATGCAGCCACTTATGGAAATCACTGTGGACATTTCCCAAAAGCAAAGAATAGAGATACCATTTGATCTAGTATACCTCTCCTGGACATAGTCTTGAAAAAAATCACAGACAGTATAGGATTCCGATACACGGCATATAGTTACCGAGGCACAATCCACAGTAGCTAAACTGCACTAACAGTCTTGATGTCCACTAACAAATGCGTAAAGAAAACATGGTATATGTGCACAGTGGAATGCTATTCAGGTATAAAGAAGAATCAATTATGAAATTTTCAGGAAAAAGAATGGAACTAGAGAGTACTATTTTAAAAGACAGGAAAGCAAAAAACAAAACAAAAAATTTTAAAACATTAAGGGGCCTGAGATATAGCTCAGTGGCACAAGCACCTGGCTGGCAAGTGCTGGGTCCTGAGTTTGATTCCTGGTACCAAAAAGCAAACCCTTCACTACCAACAACAAAAATGAAACAACTCCCCCACCAAAAAAAAGTTTCTCCAAAAAGAAATAAGCCAGGCTCAGAAAGATAAATGTCACCTGGCTTATCTTATGTGGTAAACCAAATAAAGAAAGAAAGAAATAAAAAAAGAAGTCACCAGGAATTAGAAGATACATACTTAGAGACAGTAGGAGTTAAGGGGAAGGAAAGAGAAAAGAAAGGAATGGGATTGAAAATGACCAAGCATATTACATGCATAGTCCAAATCAAATCTGTCCCTTCTGAATTAGTGACATGCTCTAAAAAACAAACGCAAAACACGCTTTCCCCTGTAGAATCTTTATGCCACAGCATCTTACTAAGATGTGATGAGAACTGTGCAGGCTGATAGTTGTGCTTATACATTGTGTGAATGTGAAAGTCATAAATCAGAAAGCCTATTTTTTCCTATTGAAAATGAAAAGGATGAGGGAAGCAAGGACATGGGCCTAGTTTTGTTTCTAATCAGCCCATTTCATGTGGCTCATAGTTGAAGTCCTGGGACTGAAAATTTTTTAACCCTCAAGACAGTTTACTTTCCAGCAATGCTATCTGTGTGTGTGTGTATGTGTGTGTGTGTGTGTGTGTGTGTGTGTGTGTGTGAGTTAGTTACTGGATTAAACATGAGTGAACATTCTCGCCTCAATGAAGTTTCTTAGCTAAGTGAATATACATAGGCAGGTATGGGCTCTGAGCTTTCCTGAGGAGATGTGTGTATGCTACAGTGAAAATGTGAGAAGATAATTTCACCTCATCTTTGTTCTGGCCATTTTACTTTATTCTGAGTAAGAATTGCAAAGGCAGATGCATGGAATGTCTAGTCAGGGAGACACAAGGACAGGACTGTGGTTCATGGGACACTGGGGGTTTTGGCCACTGATTCAGAAACTGAGGAGGGTATCATAATCACCATCTTTTACAGGTTGGCTTTTCTGTCCCCAGGAGACAGGTTTCTGCTAAATAAACAGTAGAGAAATTATCCTGTAGGCCTCAGGGCTCCAGGACTTTCCTTCGCTCTGCTGTTTATGGCTATCTTTGTTCCCTTGAAGTTTTCCTATCTGTCTTT
>NDGM011183282.1:0-12443 GCA_002564305.1 Octomys mimax | reverse complement strand
TCTGTCTGTCTGTCTGTCTGTCTGTCTCTCTCTCTCTCTCTCTCTCTATCTATCTATCTATCTATCTCTTTCAATACCATGCACTTGCTAATATGTTATAAGGCTGAAGGGTGGCACTTTCCTGTTGAGGGCTGTCAGGGTAGATTTTATATGTTAACTTGAGTAGCCTGTGGTTGCTTGATATTGTATGATCCTAGATGTAGCTGTGAGAATATTTCTGGATGCAATTAACAAAAATATTTACAATCAGTTGACTTTCAAACAAGTCAGATTATCTACTCTAATGCATGTGCTCTTCATCTAATCAATTAAAGATCTTGAGAATGAAGACTGAGGGTTCTGAGAAAATAAGAAATTTTTCCTCAAGAATGTAACACAGAAAGCTTTTGTCAGTTTCCAGCCTGTCAACACTTCCCACAGTTTTCTGTCTTGCCAGCCCCTCAGTCACACAATTGCTTCAAATCTGTCTCCCAGTGATGAATATATATGTATGGCATATATTATCCTACATCTATTAATATATTATATATAATTAAACAGATAATTATAAGCATACTGATTTCTTTCTCCACTTGTGTTTGTACAGTTTCCTCTGTTTCCCTGTAGGACTTTGATTGATAAAAAAAAAAAAGAAAGAAAGAAAGAAAAAGCAGCTGAAAATTCTCCAGGAGAATGTGGTAAATGGCCAAAGGAAAAATATTTTTATCTCAATTGGTCATATCCTAGACAAGAAATACAAAGTTTCACAATGAAGCCCAGAAAGATGCTTTTATGAGAGTATTTGTCACATGTTTTTATTAAAAATATTTATTTTTCCAGTGAAAAGAGTTTTGAAGGTTTGAAAATAACTTGTCAAATGGTTCTTGTGCAAAAAAATTTTGAAACATAAAATTGTATAATAAAATTCAACTAAACTATTTTGTTTGGCTAGATGTGAGAGATTTTTATATTCTTTTTTTTTCTTTTTTTTCCATAATTTTATTGATGAGATTTTTATATTCTTTTAAAGACTTTGTGGAGAGAGTATGAAAAGGAACCTGGCCGGTTCTCCTGTGAGTCACACGGATTTCTCCTGTCATTCTCCTGAATTCACTGTGTCTCCTTGGAAGATGCAGCGTTGTTCAATGCAGTGCAGAGGGGTGCTGAGCACTCAGCTTGGCTTCACACTGCGATCTTGCTGACGTTTGCTAAAATGCCCAAGCCCAACGGGATAAATAATTCACAATTTCCCTGAAAGATATGAGGGAAGGGGGTTGAGGGGCTGATAAAGAACACTGCTGTCCTCATCTACTTCCAAGGGCTGCAAGGGCTGTCAGTTCTGCCCAATGCACAAATACACCATGAAATCCCCAGCCCCAAATTGAGCTTCTCACTACACAGCCTCAGCCACTCTTAAGTTCTGTTCTACAAATACTACAGGCGTGGACAGATGAGTCACAATTTGCAGCTCAAACCATAAAGAATTTGCAGAGAGATAATAAGAAAAAAAAAGAAGGTTTAGTGGGTTTGGAAAATTCTTTTCCTTTTAAGACACTATAAAACGTGAGGCAGGAGCACAATGGCTTAATGAGTTTCTGTCTCTGTACTGTGACAAATCTACAATTTGGCCATTGTGAAAGTAATGATATGTTTCATTAATTTCATATGTTCTTTTAATAGAGTATTTGGAGGGAAGGCATTTTTGCTTTAGAAATGGGAGCAAAAGAAAGCTGATAAAAGCTTCAAGTTGGTGTTCAGTATTTCCTGGAATGCATTAATAACGTTCAACTGCCTTTTCAAACACACAGACAAATCTCAAAGGGAGGCTTTGTCTTTACAGTCATAACCCTAATAATAGAAGATTAGAAATCTTTATGTCCTAGTCTCCCCCCAGAGCCCACAGTCCCTACCCTCCTGTTTGTGCAGGCGTACTTGCAAACACGCCAGAAAAACACTCTTACACATTTGCATCTGAAACATAGTGCACTGCAGCTCCACCTCCTTGGGCACTGTGGGTCACCCTCCTCTGGGTGATTTCCAAATAGCTTATGGAGACTGCTCTTCAGAATCAAGTCATGGGATCCCTAAGGTCTCATCTGACTTTTCACTACTACCATCACCATGGAATTCTTTAAGTTAGGGTTCTCCAGAGATGGGTTCAAGTACCAATTTGTGAGGACATCCAGAAAACACTTTCAGGAATGGAGATATAAGAGAGAAAAAGCAAAGGTGCCACCAAAGGATGCTTTATTGAGCAAGTTACCATTGTAGGCAGTGTGGCTGCCATCCTGCCAAGGACAGTTTGAAGCCAGCGTAATACACATTTTAGTCATCCCTACTGGGGACTTATCCACCCATGCCATGTGCTGCCAAGGGCTTCTCTGGGAGAATGAAATCATCCCTTCAGCCTTCACCACTTGTGAATCAGTGGAAGCTGCTGGGAGGACAGCCAAAGGGCTTGCAGTGGGCCATCAGCATGTCTGGGCAGTGCCAGGTGAGAGAATGCGGGTGGAGAAAGCAAGCAAGCTAACAGTGCCACAGGATGTGTCTGTCTTCTTAGTCACTTATCCAAGTAGTTCCTTTACCGCAGTTGTCAGGAACTACTGTCCACTAGCCATAACAGTAGCTTTAACAAATCAGGTACTAGAACACTCATCTGCTACACTTTATATTCAGACACTTGAAAGTCATAAGCCCTACTTGATCTGGACTTTGGAAAAAATCGTGTCCTGTAGATGCGTAATGAAGGCAGCTGCAGTCTGAGAGTCTATTTTAAAAGTTGGTAATATCAGTGTGTTTACTCTTTAGAAATACCTTAGCTTCATTAGTGAAATTTCTGTCACTTCTATTGTGATCTTGTGAGTAGAAAAGTGAAGAAGATGGGAAAGAACAAGCAGAAGAAAGAAGAAGAAGTTTTCATACAGAAAAAAATCCACAGTGGCAAGGTCAATATCCAGGTCTGGTGTGAGCAAGCCAAAGCAGGCAAATTAGACTTTTGCTGTTGTGCCTTGTTTTCCATAGACTCCTTTTTGCCACAAGCCTGGAGAAGGAAGTGCTCCGCTGGTAACCCTGCCGCACCTAACGTCTTCGCTCTGCATGACTTCAGGATGCTAGGATGTCTGCAGAGGCGTCATAGCTGGTCGTGCTCTCGACTAGCGCAAAGCACTTAAGAGCCCCACTTCCTGCTGGTTGCTCTATTTATTTACTTTCCTAAAATCATTAGCCCTAGGGCCGGGGAGATGGCTCAGCGGAATAAGCGCTTCCCTGGCAAGCTCAAAGGCCTGAGTTCAATCCCCGGTTCCATTAAAAAAAAAAAAAAAAAAAGCTAAAATCATTAGCCCTTCTCAGAGAAAATATAAATTCTATACTGTTAGCTATATAATTATATTTTCCATTTATTTTATTATCTGACAGTAGGGTAGTTGAGAAGGAGGAAGAGGTAGGGAGACTAAAGAGGCATATATGTGGGTGAAAATGGTGGCCTGAAACTATACACATACTCGGGAACAAAGACAAACAAGAGAAAATAATTTGTAAACTAGGTATCGACAGAAGCCTCCAGAACACCTTCATTCTGCAGCTTACTGTAGGAAACTTTTGAGGTTACCTCCTTGGCCTTCTCTCTGATAGATATGAAACATAAGCAGTTATCTCTAGCCAAGTACCTGCTTTTCCAGGTCTGTTTTCTTGTTCAGAGTGTGAGATTTCTTACTTGCAGTCATCGTACTCCTGGGCCTGACAAGACAATGGGTGGTACTTCAGGACCACCAAGTACTCTCCCAGGTAAGGGTTTTCACACTATAGACTGGTTAGTCTTCCAGTAACTCAGGTCGTTGAAGACGCAAGAACAGACACTTACATGAGGACTGTTAGCCTCATGCTTTGCATACATGTGTGTACCTTCTGTGTAAGCTAATGCATACATGCTTAAGGAACCATGCCACGAATAGGAGAACAGCTGTTTGTTTCAGACATTAAAAGAATGCAAATTGAGTTGAGTTTGCTTTTGGCACAAGAACAAAGAATATTTAAGTTTCCTGCTTGCACTTAATTTATTTTTAGGTTTGTTCACCACCATTTGTCAGGTTTCTTGAGCTTGACCTGAAACTGACCTTTAGATAAACTCAAAGGCAAACAGAGCCCTGAAACTCTATCTGTATGTTCTTTTGTCCTGGGAACTGTAAATCGGGGCATTAGGTGAATAACACAGCTTGGCTTTGTGTCATGAAAAGTAATTTGGGCTGCGGTAAGGGCAGGATTTATGAAGCTGTCTGGCCAGGCTTGGGCAGAATGCCAGCCTACACCTGCTTTGCAGACATGGATATGTGCAGTTGTCATGGTGCTAAAGAAGCCAAATTCCTTCCACTGGAGAGAGGCACTGCAGGAACAGCCATTTCAAAAGACAAGGAGGGAAGAATAGGGTAAGAGTAAGGAGAGCTCAGTTTAGGGCTATCCAACCAGTCTTTAGTGAACAAATACATCACAAACTTCTTTTTTCTAACTCCTGAGCAAAACTCTCTTTGAACAAATGAATCTCTATTTCCTGAACACTGTATCTAAATAATCCTGAGAACAGGACAAAAAAATAAAAATCTGTACAGTTCTGGACTACAGAGATTGTCATAGGTAGGATGGCTACATGATTCATTTTCCAAACAGGGACACCTTTCAAAGTGAAAGGCAGAGGGCTGTCGTAATTAGGCTGGGACATCAGGCATACACTGGGGCTGTCCAAGGCAAACTAGGATAAATGGTGACCCTGGTCATGAAAATTTACACTACCACACAGTGAACCTGCTAAATGACTATTGTGTTATAAGGATGTTTTTCTAAGAAATGACAGAAATTATACTCTCTTTGATGGTGCTGGACTCCCTCCATGGAGCAGATGGCCAAACTGTCATGATGCCAGAGCACACTGAAGAATTTATGTAGTAAAATCAACGTGTCCCTTTTGCTCAGTTCCTTCTTATCAGAAAGTGCCGAAGCTCAGAAAGTCCTTGCTTTTCCTGAGGATGACTATCAAATGTGATATAAGCTCTGGTCCAAATCTGGTTAATTAGGATTAATAGCACAAGTTAGGCTGCGCACGGGGAATGGCAGTTTTGATCTCAATGCTAATGAACTTTGACATAAATCCCCCTCTTTTAGCAAAGTCGTCTCTTAGAGTTTTCATTTTTCTTGCCACTTTTCCATACTTTACAGTTATGCTAGTATATTAATGTCCTATGGATGCCATAACAAATTATAAAGAATTTATTATCTAAAATACACAGGAATTAACTTTTTTACAGTACTCCAGGCCAGCAGAATCCTTTCTTGCTTCTCCTATCTTATGATAACTTAGTTTATGGCAGTGTAATTCTTTTTCCACATATCTACTTCTTAGATCTTGGCTCCATTTTTAAACTATAAGAACACAGTCCCTTGAATATACAGCTAAATCCATGGTGGTTTCACCTTTCTAAAATTGCAGTATAAATGCTAAGATCCTGTTTCCAAATAAAGTCTTTCTAAGAACGATTTCTGCAGAAGCACTCTTCATGACACAGCAATTAGTAAACTACAAACAAGGGTATTTCTAAAAGTAGCCCTTTTACTCCCACTGTTGCTAGCCACATCCAGAGACTTATATGTAGGTTCTGTGCTCAGCCTCACTCTATTTTCTGCAGAGCTTGGGAATGTCTGTGTCTACATCTTTGCCTCCATAGCTATCTACCTCACAGAGACCCTGAAGATCAGTTGCTAGCCTTGTGGATCTTCCCTGTTCATCTTATCAGCAGCCTGGCCCATTAAACTTTGGGAAATAGTCTCATAGGTAATTCTCCAGGCTTTTGATTTTTGTACACCTTTCAGGATTTTTAAGTTGTTAATTACAGAAAATTCAAGCAAAGACAAAATAATAGGTCAAGATTGCATATACTTGGCACCTTGATGTTTCCATCAAGAGAAAGAGACAAGGTATAGAGAATACAGAATTTGAACTCAGGCTTAACAAAATCTTAATAAAAATTTAGATGGATTAGGAAGGAGAGGAGATTTAAGCTGGAGTTTTTAATCTCTTTTTTAATTTCTAGGTACAGTGATGATCAACCATGTCTCTGGCCTGTGAGAACCAGGAACACAACTCAAGAAGCTCATGATAAAAATGGGCTGAATTTTCTGCGATATTAATGAAAAAGTCTAAATTTAGGCCCAAGATCAGATGGATGTTGCTTCCTTAAAAGTGTTATCAAAGTATAACCTTCTCTTCTCTCTGGATGCCCTCCATTTGGAGTTAATGTCCTTAGAAATGACAACCAGAAGTGCCAGCTCTTACAGGCCAGAGACACATTTTCGTCATCACTGTACCTAGAAATTAAAAAAGAGATTAAAAACCCCAACTTAAATCTCCTCTCCTTCCTAATCCATCTAAATTTTTATTAGATGCATACTTTCATAATATTAACTCCACCAGAAAGTATGTGGGCTTTCCCAGTAGTCATAGTGGTGTGGGAGGTAGTGTTATGTGGCTGAGGCTGTCACATGCTGACCATAAACAAAATCATCCTGTCAGGGGCTACAGTGCTCTCACAGTCCAGATCTGAGCCATCTACTCAACATGGAGCCCAACATATAAGGTTTTAACTGCACTTAGTTCATCAAGTTCCCTTCTCATGGAGAAGCCAGTGATGTTGGAGGGAAAGGAAGAGTTAATGTGGCCAACTCATAACAGCAGATATCTACTCCACTCATTCTGATGACCTTTATGACCACATTGGGTACTGCTAGAAAATTCCCAGCCAGTTATTGGAGATGTGCATATGCCCAGGTAATCTACAGAAACTCAACTGCTCTGGCACCACAGATACCCTTATATATTTTAATTACTCATAGTGTCTTATAAAAATACCAAAGACTAGGGAACTTCAACAGCAGAAATTTATTCTGTCACTGTTTCAGAGGCTCTAGGTCTGAGGTCAACATGTTGCCCAGTTACATTTTTGTAGTGCTCTCACTCTGGCTTATAAAAAGTTGAATTTTCCTTGTGTCCTCACAAGACCTTTGTTCTATGTTCCTGGAGAGAGGGAAAGGAGAGAGAGAGGGAAAGTGCAGGGAGAGATTCACTGTCTCTCTTCTCATGATCGCATCAGTCATATTGGATAAGAGCCCCACACTTTCACCTCATTTAACCTTGATTCCTTCCTTAAAATCTTTATCTACAAATATAGTCACATTTGTAGTTGTGATTTCAACAGATGAATTTGCTGTTATGTTCACAGTAAGTCAAGCTACAACAATGGTGCGAACTTATTTCCATTTCATGTACCTCTTGCTTGTTTTCCAATGCCACAGAGCAACAAATTTTGACACTGATTAACTATGACATGTGGTGCTGCTTCAAATATTTTTTCAAGTACAACATATAAAACGTTTTCCAGTTTCCAATCCATGATATCTCAGAGGTCATATCCTGATCTCAAGCACAGCCAGAATCCCATTAGTTTCCCCCTATCAATTAACCCTACAATTTTTCCATTTAATTGCCAGATGTTTTTCCTTAGGTCAACAGGCCAGCAACTAGACTGCTGCCCAAAAGAATATTTTTAGACACAAATCACACACACACACACACACACACACACACATTTTATGGCACGCTATATAATTGTAACCTTAAACAAACACTGATGTTATAGCTATACATGATTTATGGATACAATCTCTTAAGAATCATGGTGGTTCATTATTTGATTTCTTCTTCCCTGTAAGCCAACATCAATATATAGAAAAGACCAACTAAAAACATGTGATACCTATTAAGTGTAACATGAAATATGACCCTTAAAAGCAAATTGGTTACTAATTCCTAGAGCTGAGCCCATCCAAATCCCATTTAAACTAAGTTACTTCGTCTAAGGAACCATTTAGAAACCAAAATCTAGAAAACAAAAGCAAAATTCAACTCTGACAGTAGGTTACCTAATAAAACCTATTCTGACCCTTTGCTTCAGCTTCCAATTTCTTGCCAGATTCTCCCAGGATTTGTAATACAATCCTTACTTGAGTTTCTCAGGCTCTCATTACCCTAGATTTGTAATGCACCAAACCCTGTGTTTTTGCCAATTTGATTCCCAAGTCATACCTTAGGATTTATTTGCCAATTATCAAACTATTCATTGTTTCTAGTTTGCAGTTGGAAACAAATTTACAAGGAAAGATGAATAGTATAGAAGCTTTTTCTTAAACATTTCCACTTAGAAAAAAAATTGTATCTACATACTTAACACATTAGTTCATTTTGGCAAGCCTTAGTTTTAGATGACTTGGGAAATTTTGCATGTATTCTTAAAATTACTTTTTCCCTGGAACTGTGACAACAGTAACACCTCCATCTCTGTAAAGACTAAAATTGGAGTTACAGTAAGCTTTGGATTAAATGCACCACAGTGTTTGGTTTAGAAGTTTCTTGTGTCACAGGCTTCTTTTTGAAAAAAGGCATATAGTTGGGTGGGGCACATGCAAAATTTAATCCTTGAAGATATACCTATGGGAGGCATGCTTCACTCTGGTGGCCTAATTGGATGGAAGCACAACTAAAACTTCTTTAGCATTAACTTAGCCAGATTTTAATAAATCCAGGGGGAGCTGTATGGAACACAACATAAATTTACACTAACCATCAGCTCCTGGATTGTAATTTATACACTAATGATGTTAGTGGCATTAGCAAAAGGAAAATAACACTGAGGAGCACTTATTATACACTAGCTTCATCAGGACATTTCAAAATTTTTCTTCCAAAACTAACAGTTTTGGATCTTGGATGCAATACCTGATGACTTCTATTATGGTTATGGTCACCTTTTAGTGTATTTCCTTACTATGAGTACTACAGAAAAGGGCAAGGAATGAATCAGGCTTCCAAAAGGGCTGGGTTACACAGCATAGAGAAAGCACTTCAGCTACACTATTTGCACAGTCTCTGTAGGGAGTTGTGCAATAGCTCCCTTAGATTTAATGTGTCTGGCCCCCATCCACCTGGACTGAGTTCAAACCCATTGCCTGCAGCTCACTACTTCCAGAGTGGGAAATCAGTCATTATATTAGGAACGGATGGCAAATGATTCCAGTTCACATATTTCAGCTGCTATGTTTTTTAACCTGGAGCAACACCAAATTGGAAACTTCTGCAATTCTGCAAGCTGGGCATTAGGTCTATATTGCAGTCTAAATCCATTTCTAGTTTGAAGAATTTGACAAGATGATTTTTCTTTAGACTTTTTTTAGTTGTTGTACTCTAACAGGAATTCCAAGGTTTACCCCATCATCGCCTATCTTCTTCCTTTTTCTCATTAGATATGAGAGGATGGTGATGTCCACTCAACTAAATTACAGTGAGATATTTAAACATTGACTGATTCATTTTATGAGTGCTGTAGAGAGAATGAAAGTCCATATTCAGAATAGATGAATATCACTTGGAGGTTGTTTTTTATTAAAAAGAACAAAATAAATATTCTATTTAAAAATAGACAAATGAATAAACAAATGATAGAAGTGTCAACCATCTCGATCACATGAAGATATTGTCAATCAGTCTAGAGCCAAACCTCCCTGAACACCCCTGCTCTTGTCAGATATGATCAACCACTTTAGTACCATGTAAATTTAAAATAAAATATAAATGAGATTCAGGCTTTTCCCTATCACGTTGAAAATTATAATGCAGTGCTGGTGAGGATGTTGGCAAGATGCTTGGCTATCAGAATGAAGAATTGCTACAACTTTTATACCAAAACTTTTTTTTTTTTTTTTTTGGCAAAACCGGGGATTGAACTCAGACCCCTGTGCTTGTGAGGCAAGCACTTATTCTACTGAACCATCTACCTTGCCCCTACAACTTTTATAAAAGGAAATTATCAATACAAATTTGAAATTTAAAAACTGATAGTTTTTTTTGAATAATTTTATTGAGAAACAAATAGCAATGAGACAGTTTCAAAACCGATTAGTTAAAAACTGATAGTCTTGATATTAGTCAGCTTTTCTCTGGCTGGGACAAAATGCTTGACATACATAACTTCACAGAGAAAATGGTTTCTTTGGCTCACAGTTCAGAGATTTGAAAACTAGTTCCATTGCTGTGGGCCTGAGGTGAGGCAGAACATCATGGTGGAAGTAAATGATGGAGCAAAACTGCTCATTTCCTACTGTGCAGGGAAGTGCTCTCAGAGGAAGGAGTCTATAACCAGAACTATTCCTCAGGGTCACTCCATCGTGACCTGTCCAGACTCACTGAGACACACTGAGTTTCACTAGTGTCCTAGGCCTGTCTCACACCAATCATGTTACTAATCAAGATAAACCACCACATTCTTTCACAAAATATCTCAACTTTTAAAGATATGGAAACAGAAGTATGTAAAATTGAAAGTACATATATTTTCACACAGAATTATTTGAACCAGGAAAAATCATTTAAAACTCCAGAAGGCCATCAATAGGGAAATGGTTGGTTAGGTTATGGCAAAAATAGTGACTTCTGTGCAACAATTTTAACCTGTGTTCTACCTAGAGGAGAGCATTGTTTTGTTTTGTTTTTTCTTTCTTTTTCTCATATATGTATTTGATGCAAGGTCTCTCTATGCAGCTTGGACTCGTAGTGATCCTTCTGTTTTCAGCCTCCCTAGTGCTGGGATTACAGAGTATATGCCACTATATCTGGACTCAGCACACCCCAAGGGTGCGGCCAGCAGCGTTGCAGGAACAGAGATTGAACCCTGGTCCCTGTGATTGCTAAAGCAGGCACTTAGCCTGCTGAGCTATCTCACTGGCCCTATGCTGCAATGTTAAAATAGATTATGTATATGCTTGCCTACAAGAAGTTATATATAATATTGCCTAATAAAAAGAAGTGTAAATTATTAGATAGACTATAAACATTTTAAAAATGAAGCAAAATGAATTCTAGATACATAAACACAAATATGCACTTGTGTTTTATGGAGAAAAATATGAAAAAGAATATAACAAGATAGTGAATAGTGAGATTAGAGGGAAGATAAGTAAAGAGTTTTAGTATTTTACTTTTACTAATCTGTGTTGTTAGACTCAGTAAATTAAGCATACATTTTCTGGTAATAAAATGTAACAAAATTAAAACTAATAAAAAGAAAAAAGTGCAAAGACATTTATTTTATTATTTTTTATTTTTTGTATTTAATACAGGGTCTACAGAGTCTCACTACACAGATTGGACTCATAATGATTCTCCTGTTTTCAGCCTCCCAAGAGCTGGGATTACAGTCATGGGCCACCATGTCCAGGCTCAGATATTTAATTCTGGGGGTGTGCTTTACAGGTGCATATCAATTAGAGCTCTGTGTGTGTGTATGTGTGTGTGTGTGTGTGTGTGTGTGTGTAGAGGTGCTTATATTTAAAATTTATATTTGAATTTATATTTATATAGAACATTAGGTTATATATGATATATAGATATATGTATATTTCTCACATAAATACATAAATATTGATTGATTGACTTATTTTAAAGAATTAGATTATGGGACTGAAATATATCGTGTTCAGGCTAGGCTGGTGTGCTGGAATCTCTTGAGGCACAATTTCTTTTTTCTTGTTTTTTTTTTTTTTTTGGAACTTCTCTTTTTATTTTTATTTAATTTTATTTATTTTTTTTATTGCTGGCTCAGTCTTCCTTCAGAGGCAGGGCAGGTGTGGCATGTGGTACCAGGGATCGAACCGTTGTCTCTGTGGCTGTCTAAGCTTGCCTAAGGAAGCATTTTAGACTGCTGAGCTATCTTGCTGGCCCTCACTTTTATTTTTTGAGTCATTTCAACTATTTTTTAAAGTATAGCTATTACAGCTATGAAGCCCTCTTACCTTATGGAGTGTAATTTATTTTATGTAATATCAACCAGTTACTATATTAGACACATCTACAAAATATCTTCATAGCACCTACACTGGCTCTTGAGGAAATACATGGATATTTTGGAATAGTCAAACAGACATGTAAAAATAACCTCATAGCCTGTCCTTACAAACTGGTACACATCTTGAGTTGTAAACCACAACTAATCTCCAAGTATGAAAAAGACCAGGGTCATACTTCTACTTACAGTATAACATACAATACTACATACATGCTAACATTTTCCAGAAGTGAAACAAAGTTCTTGGGTAATTTTTACTTTTTTACTTGACATCCAGTAAATTAAATACTATGATATCAATGTAGGTAGTAGTTTACAAATATGATGTAATCAAATAATATGGTTATTGCTTGTAATTTAAATTTTTATTACATTAGAGAACCATTGCTATCAATCTGCCTCACATAAAATACATTTATCTCAGAAGGCCAGCAAGATAGCTCAGTGGATTAAAGTCTCTGCTTAGGCAAATGCAGGGGGCAGGAGTTTAATTCCTGGCCTGCCATGCTGCTCTACCACACCACCACC
>NDGM011183254.1:0-10855 GCA_002564305.1 Octomys mimax | reverse complement strand
TATATATATATATATATATATATATATATATATATTTGTATTTAGTACAAGGTCTACAGGGTCTCACTACACAGATAAGACTTGTAATGATCTTCCTGCTTTCAGCCTCCCAAACACTGGGATTACAGGCGCAGGCCGCTACTCCCAGTCTCAATCACTGTCTCAGCTTGTCCCAGGGCTGGACCTCTTGCCTCAGCCTCCCAGTGGGTGGGATGGCAGTCACACACTACCATGCTTGGTTAATGCATCATGCAGTATACCTAAAAAACTACAATAGAAACAAAGAAAGCTTTCCCCAGGATTGGAATGAGTCATCAGTCCTGAAAAATACTTTTCAGGGACAGACCAGAGTCCTGCAATTCTGAAAGTCTTCCTGATATAATTCCTTTTTAAAAAACGTATTTAGTGCAGGGTCTACAGGGTCTCACTATACAGATGGGACACATAGCGATTCCCTGTTTTCAACCTCCCCAGAGCTGGGATTATAGGCGTGAGCCACCGCTCTGCCTCAGCACGTCCCCAGGGTGGGGCTGGCACCGCTCGCCAGGGACCGAAGCCTGGTTGCTGCGCTCTGCCTAAGCAGGCACTTTAGTCTGCTGAGCTATCTGGCCAGCCCTGATATGATTCTGATTTACGAAAGAAGGACACGTAACCACATCGGTTTCTGTGTTCGTTCACAAAGGCATTCACACTGGGGGCAGAGCACAAACCGCAGGAAAGTCAACATCAGCAAAAGAATAATTATTCTCCTGAGAAGATTGCAGCTCTCTTTATTATATACATGAGGACATCCTGGTTGACTCATTGGCAAGAAAGACCAGGAAAATCACATGAAGGCTTTTTCTCAACTACTTAAGGGTGGGAAAGCCGCAAACATCAGTCTTGGTCTCACGCGGGCATGTGGAGTTCAGCCTCAGTCCATCAGAAGTAGACCGTCTGTCGTGGAGAAGATAACAGCACGTCAGTACCTGGTACTTCCAATGTCCCGCTTCCTGTGTCTCCTCGCACTTGAAGGTCTCCCCAGGTTTCACTTTTCTGTCTCTGTGATACAAAATTTAAGCCCAGTCCTCAAATTCCTCATCTCATGTCCAGTCTAAACTCATAGGTCGGACTCCCAAGCAATAGGGATTCAAGACACAGATTAAAACATGAACTAGCAGTTTAAAGGCACGTTCTTCAGCTCTTAACAATAAAAGTTTTCTGAGAAGTGGCAGATTATTGCTTGCCCCCTGGATCAGAAGCACTTACATGGGCCGAGAGTCGGATCACTTCATAGTTCCCGACAGCACAGCAGAGGGCAAGCGACAGGATGAGCTCAGACAGGGAGAGCATGAACTTGAGGAGCACGGGAATGCCGTGGTGAGCCATGCGGGAGAGAACAGTGAGAGCACTGCGGTGAGACGCTGCCGGCCGGGGCTCACGTTGGACACACCGTCCTCATGGACATACACTGTGACAGCAAACATTCCACGCCTCCCCCACACGCGTCCCCTCTCTATGACTGTCCTCTCCATTGTGCTGTCCCACGCCCTTAACACACCAGAGCAGTGAAACGACCTGTTTCCGGTTATAACCAGGACCACAGATGGCTGCTTAGTTCCAAGCCAGTTTTACTGATGTTTCTGAACCCAAGACTCTATCAGAACCCATTACTGTCTTGTAATAATGAGTCCTCAGGCTGGGGCAGTGTAACTGCCCGAGTTGAGTTAAAATATACTGACTCTGAAAGGCAGTTGGATGTTTTTGTTGTTTTTACTGTATTTGGCACAGGGTCTCACTACACAACTTGGACTCGCAGCGATCCTCCTGTTTTCAGCCTCCTTAGCGCTGGGATTACAGCCTTGTACCACCATGCTCAGACCTGGAGGCCAGCTCAGTGAGTGCAGGGCCGGGGCTTGCATGGCATGTGGCGCCAGGGATCGAACCACAGCCCCTGTGCTTCCTGAGCAGGTGCTTGGTCTGCTGAGCTATCTCGCTGTTCCTGGCAGCCGGGTTTTTAAAATCAGTGTTCCAAATGGCATAGAACCCTTAAATTACTGTCCTTTTACTTTAAGGATGACTAGAATAAAAGTTATTGAATGTATTCCTGAGTGCCATTTGTTTCGTTTTGCTTTTTCACCTTTTTTTTTGTTGTTGTTGTTGGCACCAGGAATTGAGCTCAGGACCTTGTGCTTGCCAGGCAGGCACTGTGCTGCTGAGCTATCTCCCTGGCTCACCGTGTGTTACTTCCTAGATAGCTTTTTATTTAGCTTTCTATGCCATGCTCAAGACTTAAAATCTTGTTGTATAAATTAATGTATTCACTTAGCATCAGGTCTTAGGCCGCATTGATAGTAAAGTTATAAAATTACATTGTATATAGACAAATGCCAAGAAATTGCTTCTCTGGATCTAGATACTTACCGATGCAATATCTGCCACAAATATACCTGCCCTCCGTGCAAAATAAAATGAATTTAAACCATGTGCTATTGCGAATATCAGTGCAACCAGAAAGGCAACAAATTTTACTATCACAAAGGCCATCGACTGCAAGAGAAAAAGAAAACGGAGTTTGTCACATGCATCTGGAAGTTGATATCCTGCTGCACAAAGTGGGGTGTGCATGTACCCTCTTAAAATGCAAAATAAAATGGCAACTTGTAAAAATAACCCAAAAGCTTCTATACACTGAGTGCATATCTACTCTTGCGAGCCAGAAATATGCAAATGACCTATGCATGTTGGGAAAAACTCTCTTAGGATCTTGGAGTGAAGCCTGAGAAGTGTTGCATTATTCATGTAAGGAATCGAGGGTGATGAATGTCTTATCTGTTGCAGATTTTTTTAAATACAGGGAAGCTCACCACACTGTGATTCAGTATGTTTGCAGCCATGATGGTGACAATTCCTGATGTGACATACTGCATAAAAATAAAGGTCAGTTAATTTTTCTAGAAATACATTATCTGCTTCCCCACGATTCCCCAAACTCTGTGCTCATAGGACTGTATGAAAACATTCCTTAGGATCCCAGTCATGTTTAAAGTAGCAGAGGAGTGATTGTGCCTTGTTTTTACTTACGATGAGTGGCACAGAAAGATACACATAGGGGAATACACGATCTGATTGTATTATGGAAAGCTCATAACGAGACGAGTAGGAAATGACTGCTGCCCACAGGACCATCAGCGCCACACCGCACAGCATTTGGAGCACCTGGAGCAGAGAAAGTGTTTCTCAGGTAAGGGGAGTCGGTGTAAATCTTAGATAAAATTACTTTACCTCAGAAGTTTCTGGTAATTCAGAGCTCCTTATAAGGGAAATTCTCTTAAGAATAATGCCTGAAGTAATGTTCTACATTTCCAAAATGACAAGATTGGTAATTTTCATAAATCACATCTATTTTTTTCTTTATTTTAAAGAGAATAAAAGATAAAAATGTTACAGAATTTGAAAATGAGAAGATAGCAAATTAACAACAGTTATTATATTGCATATTGTTGTCTTCAAAGTAATTGTTCAGATTTCCAGGTACAGGAACACAAAACTGACCAAACAATATAAAATGCAAACACTAACCATTCCTTTCAGTGGACTGACTATTTCTTTTAGTCTACTAATTAATAGAACAATTATCTGAGTGATCGTGGGTAAATATGTTCATATGTATATATAATTCTTTGCTCCTTTTCCCCAAAAGTTGTTCTTTCATTTTCAGTATCTTATTTCCCTGGGTGTGTCTCTCTGACCTCTCCAAGCTATTACATCATCCAGTAGCAGACCCACAACAAATTTAGGGGAACAGAAGCCACTCATTAAAAAGGTCTTTAGAATGCGCACCACGACAATACACCACGGTTTCTTCATGGTGTTCAGCACGTGATGCAGCACAGGTGGATGAATGGGTTCTGGGTCTTCAGTGGTCATAGCGGTGTCGCTGGTACTATCGCTGTCCATACTCTGTGATCCTTTTGATGACTGCAGAGGTGTTGTCCTGGAAAAATCAGGTCAAAGGACGAGTCCCTGGTTCCATAGATTGTTTCTATCCATGACAATATCAAAGCCGCTTTAGGTACTGTGGCAAGGGCCAGAAATTAGACTACATCCTTGTTTCAGTAATGGTTGGGGAAATTCTGATACGTAATTAGTATTCAGCATTGCCTCTCGCCCACTTATCAACAATACGCCCTCTATTAGACTGTGCTCAGGACCATGCGAGAAATACCTTTTTACCCCAATAAGAATCCAGTGATTCTTACCTGACTCCAAGAGCCTTCTATACAGTGTCCTGCAGTGATGCTGAGTATTAACTGCATGCAACTGAAAAAAAAACAAAAACAAAAAAAACCCACCAGCTACTAATGCTGGTATTCATGTACCAGAGAGACAAGATGTGAAATAATTTCTAAGTGTGGAGACATTAGAACTCTGATTCACCCTCACATTTAATGAAGTTTTTCTACTGTTATTTTTATTTCACTCAGGGCACATGTGTCCTGGGAAGTGGAAGAAACGACAACGTGGCCCTCTTTGGCCCCTGCGGCTCGCAGGTCCCCACACTCTGGCTTCCCTGGCATCCCTCTGGCTCCCACCTCCATTCCCTAGGAGCCGCAGGTCCATGGGTGGGCACCGCCTCTGCCTGAGCCACAGCCTGGCTCTTCTCCTGTGCTGATTCCAGAGCAGGAATTTACAAAGCGACACTCATGGACTGGAAACGATTTCCATCTGCATCGATGAGGAACCATCTCTGTTACAGACAGAGCTCCATGAATGTTTCTTTTCTTTAAATTTTATTTTTCCCTTTGGTATGGGGGATTGAACTCAGGACCTTGTTCCTGTTAGGCAGACACTTAAACTGCTGAGCCATATCCCCAGCCCAGAGCTCCATGGATGTTACCAGTGCTAGTGCTGCCTTTCCCAGCCCCGTCACGATGGAGACAGTTTTTATGTCACGTTTACTTTGCTTTATGTTTTTTAACCTGAACTCAGGGAAAGTAGGTATTGTTCCCATACCTCCACTTTGCTTCATTTCAAAGTGTATTACAATGATTTTCCAGGTGTCTGTCATATGGTTACAATCTAACTTAATAGGAAAATCTATTTACATAAAGTTGGCGATATTTTCATGCATTCATTATGTGTTAATCTTCTTTTAGAGAAATTCATGCATCTTAGTCTGAGAGAAATGGTCAGAAGAGAAAAATATCATTTTTGTTTTTGTCAATCAGAATGATAAGTTCAGGAAGAAATGCCACAATGTCCTGATTATGAAGCCAACTCAAATCAGGCCCAAGTCAACTGAAGCATTTGCTTTGAAAGACGCCTTCAGGAGGCATCTCCCGCACGTCCTTTGCTCTGGTCCTCATCGCTGGCAGTCAGCCTTTCTGCTTGCTGACGCCTTTCTCCCATCTCTGATCTGCCACCATTGTCCCACGAGGAGCACCAATGCTCTTCTTTACTAATGTATAGTTTAGTTATTTATGTATTTGTACCATTGTAGTCGCCTTAAAACTTATGTTCTCACACACAGTTGCTTTTGTTTTGATAATGAAGACTAAAAAGTTCACAGATTCTGTGCAATCTTTTGTCTCCATCTCATGCCGCTTGGTGTCTCATTTTTAACTCCTACCTAAAGCAAACATATGGTCACTTTCCAGACTGAGTCATTCTGGGAAGGTAAAACTCCATACTGCAAAATTTTCTTTCACTGATTTGTGATTTCATTTTTCTAACTTTCTCAATGACATGAACTTTACCTTAAGAATAATAAACTTAGAAAAATTATAATTCTAGAAAATGTCGTCATACTCTTTAATGAACCTCCCCATACTGAGGGAAAAATAGAAAATGAACAGCTGATAAGACAGCTAAAGAGCAGCAAGACCACTTGGTAGTGGACCTTGGCACCACCACAAAGGGACGCTGAGCTGTCGCACACTCAGGACAGAAGATGGCCTTTAGCCAGAGGTTTTTAAATAAAACATTTATGTTATTTAAAAACTACTTTGAAGATAACAATATGAAATATAACAACCATTGTTCATTTCTGATCATCTTGGTTTGCAGCTCAGTTTAATTTTTAATGTTTTTATTCCTTTTAAAATGAAAAGTGACATTAAATAAAATGACCTTTGGCTTGGTTGATGTGATGCAGTTCTGTATCTTTTGCTTGCTTCATTGTGTAGACTAGGTACGAAGAGGCACATCGCCACACGACCACTATGCAGAGTCCGCACAGCACACGTCAGGGCTGAGTCTGTCTGTTTCTCCCTCCCCTCCCTGCCCTCCATTCTCCCCAATCTCCAGACCCTCCTCTATCTCTGAGAAGTTTTCCTTCTAGCTTCCTGTCATTGCTGTTTTGCACAATCCCCTTCTAGAGCTTTGTACCATTATAAAATTGAGTTTGAAACTGGAAAGTCAGGTGAATTTAGAACAAAGCAATAACCACAGACACTGATGACCTCAAATAACAATTCGTGTTATGACACTCATCTGCTCATAGGAGTTCCTACCAGGGAACATTCCAGAAAGTTTTTCAAATGCCTAAAGCTTTGACATGGAAGACCATGGACTCCTCAGTGTAACAAAATGCATGAATATACACAACAGGAGAGACACGTACCTCTGTCACCAAATGTCACTCAGCCATAACTAAGCCTCTGTCCAGGATGAGGGAACTTCATTGCACTGCAGTCCACTTAAGACCCTTCCTGAAGGAGTCCACAGAAGCCAGAGTCTCACCCAGTGCTCATCTAGACGCCATATAAACTACAGGAAGTGGAGCTTTGGTGCAAATTAACTTTACTTTGTAAGAAGCAGTCTCCAGCTGTTTAAAGAGATAAAGATGCTGAACATAAAATGATACCTTCTTGGCCCTGGTTGCATGCACATGAATTCTGTGACAGGGAAAGGCCCATCCCACTGGCAAAGTACATTTCTGTTTATCTCTAATTGTCAGACACCCTCCGTCTTTGAGATGGCTAGATATTTGTATATTCATCATTCATTGTAAGGAATAATTTTATGTCTTATTTTCATACTGCTGTGGACCTACTTATGAAGGCACAGCCCTTACCTTTGTGGACTTACTCTGAATGATAGCTATGAGCTTCACTGACTTATTAAACAATCATCATTTGGAGAGAATAAGCTGTATCCCCAGTACCACATGCTGCACTGGACCCGCCCCCCACCCAGGCATGCTGAGCAGACACTGAGGCTGGGCATGCTAGTGCCCGCCTGTAATCCCAGCGCTGGGGAGGCTGAAAATAGAAGGGTCGCTACGAGTCTGAGCTTCACAGTGAGACTCTTTGCCAAATACACTTAAAAAGAAGTGATATCTTCACTTTGTCTTTCACTCTAATTTACATATTTTCCTCACAATTACAGTTAGTCTTTGGTGCTTTTCCTCTTTTCTTGACACTATCTAGTACTGGACATAGCTACATAGCAAGTAGTACAGCATTTCAGAAATCACCCAAGAAATAGCAAGCATCGATGTGCTCTGCTATTTGCTTTCATGTCTAAAATTCCACCATCTTGGGCCAGAGAGATGGCTCAGTAGAATAAGTGCTTGCCTGGCAAGCGCAAGGGCCTGAGTTCAATCCCCAGTTCCACCAAAAATTAATTAATTAATTAATTAAATGAATAAATTAAATTCCACCATCTTACATCATCAAGGAGCCTCACGGGCTCTTCCACTGTTGAATTACACTCTAACTTGGAAAGAAATTGAAGCACACAGTCCACACCACTGTGAGTTTTTCTGTAGCACTTACTCAAGGTTGATGTGGAGAGAATGGGGATTGTCAATGTTTTTCATTATCACTGTATGAATCATATGGACTTTATAAAGAGCTTTTTCACAGGACAAATATAGTATTACTCACTCATGGCTTCTTTATGTATCTGTACCAAAAAATGAATGTCATTTTCTCTCCATATCTTACCTATTTCAATTCTATCAAATTGAATAATCTGTCCTTGTCAAGTAACATAACGTTGAGTGCCTTATTATTCAATGTACAAGTTTCCTATAAAAGAATCTGGGGTTTCTACACTTGGTTCCATGTATGTATCATCATTAAGACAATATTTTTTTTCTATCTTGCACTGATGTACAGTCTAGGTAATTTTTCTAAGAGCAAAACACTTTTACAACTTGAAAGATTCACAGATTCGTCTTACTGCTCTGTGTACCCTAAGATAAAGTTATTGGCTCAGGCTGACTCAGGTAAATGCGCTTCCTTTCATGAGCATCCATCTTTCTGGCTTTGATGTTTTGCTTATGAGTCACACAGCTTCTCACAGGCATAGTCCTACTCTGAATGCCACAGTTCAGAGGCCATGTCATTTCTATACCAGAAATCAGTGTATAGTCACAGTTTGCTTTTTTCTTCCAAGAAAATGTATATCCAGCGCACTGCCTGAACTTCTGCCCTCTATGTGGATTTCTGTCCACTGCTGTCCTTCAGGGAGGTCCCTGAAAGGGGCTGAACTGCCGCCACTGTCCACTTCCTGGTGATGGCTCCTCGTGTGCAGAAGCCCCAGTACACCAGGTCCTATCCTGATCTTCTGCTCACACTTTCATCCACGGGCCCACAGCATGCCCTCGCCCCCCACCCTCGTGCTCCACACAGCATTGTTTCTGACCAAGGAGTAGGATCCCAGTCACTGCATTAATTGATGGAGAAAATAACTCACCCCAACTTAAAGGAGGACAGGTTTGCCTTGGTTCACATTTGAGTTCATAGTCAGCTGGCTGCAAGGCAGGATGAGCTGGCAGCGGAGAAGGACAGAAGAGAGCTGCTCATAACCTGGTCACCTGGGTCAGAGAGTTGATGGAGGATCTGGGGCAAAAAAAAAAAATCACTCTAGATCATGTCGGATTAACCATATCCCTTAGTTATTGCAGACTGATCAGGCCTTCAGTCTCCCAAAACAGTATGTGGTGAAGGCTAAACAGAAGAGGCAAGTAGAATGATTTCAGGGCTCCAGGAGCATCAGAGTCCTCTCACAGAGTTCCATGTTATTTCAGAACTAAGACCAAGACCTCCTCTGGGAGGTCCTTTTATTTAGTTATCATAAGAAGGGAGTGGAGTACTTAAAAAGTGTGGAAGAAATGAAGGCCTTGTCCAAGTAATTACTAAGTTAATCAACCCAGGAGTGAGGTGCCTGAGGCTACAGCCTTTATCCAGCTGAGGTCTAAGCCAGGTGTCCTTGGCTGTGACCTTGTCCTCCTTTGAAGCCTCATGTCTTCACCTGTCATTACAGTAGTAGGGTCAGTGACTCAACTCGCAGAGGCTCCCTTACCATGAGTCTGATGCCCATCTCCAGACGAGGAGCTTCAGCCTTGGACAGACTCAAACAAACACAGAAGCCATTGGTTGGCTTAATTCTCTCTCTAGCTGCTGTTTAGTGGTCTCCATCAAGGTCACATGCCCAGGGACTCTCCTCTTGCATCCATGCCCCACCTTCTAAGAGCAAATCTACTCTCAACCTCGACAATCAAATCACCTTTCAATAGCCCCACCTCTGAACAGTGAGGCTTGGGTGGGTGGGGGCCATCTAGAAAGAGCCTTAACAAACACACTTCATGGGATTCCCTACATTGTCCACCTTCCAAAGCAGCTGGATTTAGTGAGCATTACAGTGGCCCTGAAAGATGTAATGAAGTGCCAGGGAGGGGACACTACTTTAGCTGCCTGGGGAAGGTTATTGGTGTGGATTGTATCTAGGTGTCCCCCAAAGCCTCATGCAGTCACTGGGGCAGCTTCTAGAGTTTGTGATTGACTCATGGTGAATGCTGGGATTATAGGTGTTTGTGCTACACCTACCCTGGGGTGGACAATCTGAATATAATATAAGGGAAGGAGAGAGGCTTGCTAGCTGCCTCAGCCACCTGTTCTCCTTTGCTCTTTGTGGTTTTCCAGCTGCCATGAACTGCTGCCCTCTGCCACCTACCACCTGCCTTGTAGCCAGCTGAGTACGGACTGAAACCACCACTAACTGAGCAAAATAAACTTCTCCGCCCATAATTTAGAATGTTGAGTATTTTGCCCCAGCAACAAGAGCAAATTAACTAAGATGGTTATCCAGAAGTCTGCATGTGCTCTACATGAGTGTTCAGCGTAGGATGCTTCTGCTCACGTAGCCAGGCAAGAAACCAAAGTATGGAAATGGATTGGATTGAGCCATGCACCATTCCCCTTAGGAGTTTGCTATTTTGTGTCCAACATGTTTGTATCCTATTTCCTAGACCTTAAGCTCTCCTAGACATCATAGTTCCAGAGCAGGGAAGCAACTTTGTACCGTGAAGCACAACAAAGGTCCTTTGATGTGGAAACTAAGACATTTTACAGGCTGCCTATGCCTTTGAGTCAACAGGCAAAAAAGGAATTACATTGTTGGTGGGGGTGATTATTTCATAAAACTACGGGGAAATTGCCTGCAGCTCCACAGTGAGGGTGAAGTCCAGTATGCACGGGGTGGAGCTGATTGCTCAGTGTGTCTCCTGGCAATGCCAGGCCCTATTCTTAAGGCCAGTGGGAAGCTATGACACTCCAGCATAAGAAGGGAGACAGATCCTTCAGGAGTACAGGTATGGGTTACTTCACTGGAAGAATGCCCAGTGCCACTGAGTGCTTGCAGAGGGCAAGGCAGCGCAGATGAGAAGTGCACTCACTGTCCAGGACAATCTCTTAATTTCAAGCCTTCTCTGCATGAGTAGGAATTCTTTTTCCCATTCCATTCCTCTTCCTTCAACCTTTCTTTCCCTCTCTACTTACAAAAGTTGTTTATTTTTTTCCTTCAGTTCCCTTTTTGTTAAAATCTCTCTCTCTCTCTCTCTCTCTCTCTCTCTCTCTCTCTCTCT
>NDGM011183253.1:0-25490 GCA_002564305.1 Octomys mimax | reverse complement strand
CGTGGCCAACCCTGGAGCTCCTCAACAGGTGAAGCCAGAGGATTCTGAAGCAGTTCCCATTTAACACTGGGAGCCACAACCCTTGCCATCACTGTCATTGTTTCTTGTAAAGGTCTCCTATATCATTTTCGGCACAGTGTATATATCTTACCCCAAAAACGAACATTAATCATCCATATCCTCAGGTTTGGCCCTTATTCATTACTTGGATTTTTATTGATTTGGAATTGAGTGCCACATGACTGTCAGCTCTTAGATGATGGCAGTCACCATCCATTTGTTCTTTTTAATCTTTGCTCTGCAGGAACTATGTAAAACTTGGAATTTATCTTTTCTTCTACTTCTGTGGCAGATGTGAGTGCAATCTTTCTCATTCCTTGCTTCTCTTTCCTGCTGAGCCCAAACACTGACTAGATTGTGCATACTGACTGGCACGACTGTTCCCTCCAGCAAGCTTGATATAAAACTTGAACTCTGGTTGGTATCCCTAGAAGCTGTGGAGTAGAAAGAGGATAGGTTCTCTCCCCTCCCTTTCCTTGCTTCACTCTATGTAAATGCTTACATGTGTAAAATAGAGTAAGTGTTTCTCCCGTGCTCTCGTGTTTAGACTCAGTGTGGTAGACTTAGCATAAAGATAGCACAATAATTATCTCAACAAATCAATTAAGCAACCTGCTAAGACAAGTATCGCTGTCTCCAGGAAAGAGGCTCACAAGTCCAGCAACTCACTTAAGGTCCCGGAAATTAAAAAGGCAGGAGGCAAACTGGGGATCCAACAACCCCCAAAAGCATACACACTCCAAGCCAGAAAGAAAAACGGGCCTAAGAAGTCGCCCTCCAGGACAGCTGTTTGTTCTGTAGGGAAGAGGGAAAGCTGAAGGCCAATGTCCACTTGTGACCGGAGTGCATTGCGTGTTACCGCTGCATGCCTCTTGCCTGCACTACTGCCTGCTTCTGAGTTGGTGCTTACTGCCAGCAGTGAACACCCTAAAGGGCTCTGTTGCTTAGTTTGATTTATTAATTTATTATTTAATTTATTAATCATTTATTAATTTATTAATACATATCATTTATTTGACTTTTTGTCTGATTACCAAAAGCATGTTATATTGAGGAGTAGTGTCACCAAATGTCTTTGTAGTCATGTATTTGTGGCATTATAAATGAGCTTCAGTGAGTTCCCTCATCTGAGCATGTACACAGAGACACATGTGTACATGCACAAGCACACATGCACACACACACACATTTACTCATGCAGAGATATTCTGAGAAAAGAAACCCATTTAATGCTTTAACCAAAGTATTTCTCAAACTTATTTGAACAAAACACATTTCCCAAGGAATACGATTACCATTGGGCAGAACTAGGAGTCTAGCACCCTACTGTACAGGATAAATTTGAATGAAACCACATTACGATAAACTCAATAAAGAAATGTCTGTTTAATCTGCTCACAAGCTATTTTTAAAAGACGAATCTGCAGATATCCTGGGGTGTTAGATACAATGCAGATTCCAAGTCTCTGTGCCAGATGGACTTAATCAGAATTGTGAGGCCCAAAAATCTTCACTTGTAGGAAATTTCCAAAGGATTTTAAAGTATTCCCACATATGCAGCTATGCTCCAGTACAGCTGGTACCTAACATTAGGACTCCTTAGCCCACGGCTGGTGTAGCACAGCCTGTGCTGGGCACCATCTGTATGTGGCGTGTACATTCCTGGGAGGCCATGGGTGCCAAGACGAAGATTCAGGTGAAGCCACTGCTGGCTGTGCAGAAACCCACTACAAGGTGGTTCTTACCTTGTAGCAAACGCAACTAAGTGGGCCTTCAACCTGGAAGGTCCTGGACCCCACTCTTCCCAGCTTTCCTGAGCCATAGACAACCACCAAGATTACAGTCTCTACAAACAGCTTTCACAAAAAGAATGATGAGTGACTCTACAAAGCCCAGGTCACAAATTTCCTTAGAAAGTTATAATTTTCAGAGGCTCAATGTTTTCTACAGACTGGTCCGTATGTTTTGTTGTTTCAGGTGAACTTCACAGAGTTGCAAAATATTAAAGCTCTGAATTATAACTGAAATTTGAGGAAGGATAGTCACAGGAAGTTTGATTTTAACCTGATCTAAGTCTACATTTAGCTGGGCGCGGTGCCACAGGCCTGAAATCCTGGTGCTTTGGAAGCTGAGGAAGGAGGACAGCCATGAATTCAAGGCAGGCCTGGGCTGAATACCCTGTCTGAAAACAAAAACAAAAGCAAGTAGAAAAGCAAACTATATTTAACAAAATTAAATGAAATAAAAAATTCATTTCATCAGTCATAACAGCCACTTTCCAAGCTCTCAGGCATCACCAGTAACTAGGTGTTTGGTGTTGGTCTAGACCAGTAGAAATTAATTTGCTGAAGAAAATATTCAAGTTACAGCCTTGTGAGCTTCTTCCACTCCTAAGGGGAAGTTTCCCAATCTCTTGCAGCTGGGACCACGAGGTGAGATCTGGTGCAGCAAGGTCTTTTTTTTTTTTTTTTGCAAAATAGATTTACTGGGGGAAGAGAAAGCTCCTGTCTGAGAGGGACAGGAGGGAGCCTGAGCTGGTTGTCTCCCAAGGTCTTCAGTAGGTACATCGGCACAATCACCTACAGATGATGTTTTCTGTTTATGAATCACCTACTTGCATTTGGCTCTTTCTTGCTTTGGAAATATTTGCATTAAGCAAGCCCCATTCTCACCTCAGGTGAAGACTGCCCTGTATCTCAAAAATTATCTGTTAAGATGAAGTAGATGTAGAGCCTATCTTCCATAGGGCAAAGTTATTTATTTTTAATTTCCAAGTTGCTAGAGGGTCTGTTAATTTCAAAGGAAAATAAGTTGTATCTATAGAATTTGAAAAAGTAATTTAACATCTGTGAACCTCCACTCCCTCCTTTATAAAATGAGAACAGTTCACATTTATAAATTTTAATATTGCTCTTCATAGACATGAACAAGATAACTAGTGGGGGAACAAATCCTAGCATAGCACCTGGCCCATAATTTCATTCTATTCAACATGGGTAACAATAGCTAGAGTCCAAAGTGAAACTAGCAAAATTCAGAAAGAGAAGATAAAATATGTATCTTCTCTTTCCCCATCCTCCTCCTCTTGCTTTTAAATAAAGAGAATTTAGATGACATTCATTTGGAAAAAGTTGAAAACAGCTTTCTATGTAAATAACAATTTTTAAGGTTCTATCAGACACATAAGAAACAGAATAAATGGGCCTGCTGAGCCAGCCTCACCCCTAGAGTGCACTGAGATGGCAATTGAGACTGGGCTTGGTGGCACACACCTGTAATCCCAGCTCTTGGGGGGCTGTAAATAGAAGGATCACTATGAGTCTGATCTAGTAGTGAGACCCTGAACGCCCTGTAGACCATTCCCTAAAATACAAAAATAAATAAATAAACAGAAAAAAAGGGTCAGCCAGGTAGCTCAGCAGGCTAAAGTGCCTGATTAGGCAGAACACATCGGCTGGGGTTTGATCCCCAGACCTGCCATGCCGCAACCTCAGGGCACTCTGAGGCAGCACCTGAGACTGGGCATGGTGGCATGCGCCGATAATCCCAGTGCTTGGGAGGCTGAAAACAAGAGGGTCGCTATAAGTCCGATTTATGTAGTGAGACCCTGCAGACCCTGTAGATCCTGTGCTAAATACGTTTAAAAAAAGAAAAGAAACAGAATAAAGAAAAAAAAAAAAAAGAAAAGAAAACAAAAATAGTGACATTATATGGGTGACATGGAATTCCAATATTACTTCCTGAGTTTGTGTGAAACGTTTTATTCTCCAAAGACTTCACCTTCTAATAAACAAGTGAAATGTATACTGGCAGACTGACACCCTTCCCTGGTGTGCTTTAGTCCCACTTGGGCGAAGCAAGCAGCTCCCCACCTCTGCCCGCGGGAGCTCCTTAGGGTGCGTTGGGTCCCGAGGGCCCCTTGCGCACCGCTCATCGCCAGGCTGTCCCCTCACGATAGTCACCCGCACTGTCCCGTGGGTCGCGCCAGCACTCAGGCCCGCCTTCCGTGGCACAGCTGCCCCATGCACTCTTCCCTTCCAGCACGAGACTGTAATAAACCTAATGCACCCGTCCGCTTCCTTCCACTATTATTTATAGATCGCACAGCTCCAACACATCGCTATGGTTTTCTTGTCTAATTTTATGACGGCCTTGCTAAACAAAAATACTTTTGCTAGCTAGTGCTCGCAGACGGAGCACTTCAGGCCACGTGAGCAGCGACAGCTGGCCCCGGCGCTGCCTTTACTAGGCGCTCTTGCTATGCAAATAGAGCAATACCTGGCACAAACCACACTGGAAACTTCTCGAGATGAGAAGAGGCGAGCACTTTAATTCCCAAATCTCTTTTTTTTTTTCGGAACCGGGATTGAACTCAGGCCCTTGCGCTTGCCAGGGAAGCGCTTATTCCACTGAGCCATCTCCCCGGCCTAATTCCCAAATCTTAAATGGCAGTCTCTAGAGTTTTAGGTGACAAAGATACTGAACATTTTCAGGTGGATTCCAGATCTTGAGGCAGTCACGTACTGAACTCCAAGAGACACTGTTTACTTGCGTGAGTCTCCTAAGAACTTCATCCCTAGCTCCTGGGGAGCAAGCCGCTGTTAGTCTGAAATGTTCAAATTATTCAGAAAATCTTGCAAACCACCTGCTTTTAACTGGATGCATCACTACCGACACCAAGAACGTCCTCGCAGGAGGTGAAATGCAGGTGCCGAGGCCGGGTGGGAGAACTGCAGTCCACAAGCTCAACAGTAGAGAGAGTAAACAAGGGGCAGCCTGTGTGCACCGTAGAGAGGCTGCATGGAGTGGCGGGATGTGAATTAGACTTTAATGGAGAGGCCAGATATGGGTAACAGCAACAGCAGTGCTTGGGGACAGGAATGGGGCTGACCTTGGGGCTGACCCTGCCTCCCCCTGCAATGTCCCTGCGCTCCTGATTTTATTCCTGCCTGGCTGTCTAAGCGCGTGAGGTATGATCGTATGTCTTGCTAAACAATGATTTTTGTGTGTGTCTAAGACGTTGCTTCCGTGTTTTCTGGGTTGCCCTTTTGCTCTTGGGCATCCCAAAGGCAGAGACCAATGCACTCTCTTCTGGAATGCAGTGGAGGGATGGAGAGAGGGCATGGAATAGCAAATCAATACAAGGGGAGATAGAGATGGATGGGAGGGCGGGGCCAAGCCGTAGAGACCACTAATGCAAGCTGGAGAGCCTCGTGTTCAGCTCTTTGGGTGTGAAGTCATTTGGAGGGCCCTATAGAACCCGATGCTCCAAATAACTGGTGTGGTAGTAATAAATGTATCTGGCAAAGTGAGAGAGTGGTTTGAGGCAAAGTGTGTCAAAGAGAATCATTTTCAAATATTTCATTTCCCTGTATAAAAAGCAGTTCTACATTTAGCTTAATTCTATCAAGGTGTGCTGCATTCAGAATTCATTATGTGGTCCAGAGTGAAAGAGCTGTATATGGAAATTTCATTACAAGCAGGAGCTCGATCATGGGGCCTCTCCTTATGGGGCTCCACACGACGGAGCCACAAGAGGCTCACAACAATAGGTCAGAGAATCAGGTTTAACGTCATGAGGTTCTAAAGAGCTAGCCCTTTGTCAAGGCTAGGCTTTCCTCTATTCCACAGATCCTCCGATGTCGAAGCATTTTCTTTTCTTTCTTTCCTTTTTGCATTGGGAATCGAACTCACAACTTTGTGCCTACTGGGAGGGTGCTGTGCCTCTGAACTATCTCTCCAGCACTGCTGAAGAATTACTTAACATCACTGAAAACCTTAGTCCTTTGCGTTTCGCTCCTTCACATTTGCTCAGCTCCCTGCCAGCCACATACTCTCCTCTCCGTAACTTCAGTCCGGTGTATAGGTCTTTTCACATAAAATCCGGAGCAGCAGCTTAATATAAGTAAACGTAGTAATTGGAATGACCTCTAAATTATGCCTTCCTCTAGTCTCTTTCAGGTGTTTAGGATTTACCAAATTGCTGGCTAGAATGTCAGCACCATCTCTCTGCTATGCTGGCTTTGAGAAGGCCAAGTTTCGTTCCTGCCTATTCTGCTGAGTGTTGGTGCAGGCTGCGTGAGCGGAGTAAGGCCTGGCTCACTGGAAGGTACATCCTTGAAGCAAGGCTGCCCAGGGAGGGCTGGAAGGAAGACAAGGGGGGGCGTAGTATGAACAGCAGACAGAGGAATTCTCAGGGCATTCATGGGGGAAATACGGGCAATTATCTTTAGCTAAAGTTCCAGGTAGTATTACCTTTTCACCGAAAAAAGTCTATTTTTTCTACTTGCTGGCGTGAGAGCCCCACGGGGAGGAGCCATTTCAGCAGACCACATGCAGCCAGAACACCGAGCTCAGGGTCAGCTGCCAGAGGTTTGGGGAAAGTGTTTTTGAAAAAGTACAAACCTCTGAGACATTCACTGATTAAAATTTGTAGTGACTGCTGAGTAGCTGCTTGTGAAAGTCGGAGGATCATCATAGCCACATTCCTCCTCAGACAGCCTCCTTCATTCCCAGTATGGACCAGCCTTCCCCTCAGATTTTGCCCTCTGGGTTTGCGTTATTCCACTCAGTATATTCTGCAGCACATGAGGTCATTTCCACGGTTACCTGTGATCATCCACAGGGCGAGGTAGGTACAAAAAGCACGTGGTGGTGGAAACCAGAGAAATAAATGGTTATGAAGTCAGTGACTGTGTAACACACTCATTGCATTAGACAATCTGTCCCTGGCATGGATGAGGAGGGGCAAACACAAGGGATACAGCAGTGGGCAGTGACGGTAGAAGCAGACCTCGAATCAAAGGACCACAGAAGGACCAGCGCAGGGAAAAGGCAATGGCACCAACTCTCCATCTATTTACTCGGGATTTCCAGGACAAATAAATGCCCCTGGCCCTGAACAAAGTGCTCAGAGAAGACCTCTTGAGTGGCACACAGACGAAGGGGAGCAGAACATGGGCAACTCCCAAAAGTATACAGCAGGGGCCGGCGAGATAGCTTAGCGGACTAAAGCACCTGCTTAAGCGAGCTTAGGCAAGCACAGACCACAGTTGTGTTCTGGATACCACACGCTGCATCAGCCCTGTCCCCAAGGTGGGTCCAGCCCGCCATGTCTGGCCACAGTGGTGCCTACCTATAATATCATCACTAAGGAGGCTGAAAGCAGAATTGCCATGAGTCTGAGCTGCATAGTGAGACCCTGTAACAACCAAATACACTAAAAATAAAAAAAATAAAAATAAAAGAAGAAAAAGAGGTACACAGCAGGCCTCCTGAGACAGTAGATGTGACTACAGCCCAGTGGGCCTGCCCTGTCAACCTTGGCAACAGGGTGCGCTGAGGCAGCATTTGAGACGGGGCGTGGTGGTGCGCGCCTGTAATCCCAGCTCTTGGGAGGCTGTAAACAGGAGGATCACTACAAGACTGATCTAGTAGTGAAACTCTGAACATGCTATAGACCCTTCCCTAAAATTAAAAAGAAATGACTATACATTCACATGCACATACATACGCAAGGCTCATACATTTGGTATTCATTCACAGTGTGAGTTCCTATAATTCTTCATAACTGATACAGTCAAATCCATAAACTCAGAGTCTGCCAAGGGCCCCAAATGCGACAAACCTGAATGGCCAAATAGGACTAACCTCCTGTCCAATTATTAGAAGCAAGACATTATTTTTCAGCAGAAATAGAAAAAATTAGCAAGGTGATTATAAAGTGTGGGGTTTTTTTGTTGTTGTTGTTTTTGTTTTGTTTTGTTTTGTAAATCTAAGTTTATGGCATCCTAGATGTGCTAGACTTCAGAGGAGTTTGGAGTGTGGAACATTCAGAGACATAAAATACAACCTAATCTCTTTTTCCTGAAGGAACTATCTGTTTCAGGGTTGCTTTTTTCTTCTCTTCATTTTCCAGGTGTTTCGATATCTTTCCGTGGCCTATAGTATATTCCAGTGTTAGGAGAACGGTCTTGCGGTGTGTATAGTAAATCACGTCAAAGAGATCTTTTAAGATGAAGCTAAACTGCACAGGAAGGTTTCAAATCTGTAACTTGCATCAAATGAAAACATTAATCATTTGTGCAAAACATAAAATAGGTTATGTAGGTAGGTAAATTATTCAAAAAAGTTGTCATCCTTTTTTGCTTTTGCATGGGTTTTCTAAAATCTGGCCCGAAAATATACACAGAGACCCATCCATTTCCATCTCTCTTGCTTTTAACTTACAGAACTTTTACCTATCAGCTTGCAGCAAATCCCTGTCAAAACGCCAACAGGGGTGAGGGAGCAGCACCACCTGACGTTTTATCCTCTCACACTTGTGAAATGCGCACTCGCCTCCACTGGCTACCAAAGAAGCTGAAAGACAGAGGAGGTGAAATGGCAGGCTAAGCACAGAGTTCAAAAGTGTGAGCTTTGCACGTCACGATCTGCAGTTTCATTCTGTTCTGAATCCAGTTTTTAAATGTATGGTAATGTCAGGTTCCTAGTTCTGCAAGCAGGGAGGCAGACTCTCGCTTTGGATGCTGGGAGAGCTAAAAGGACAACTACGCCTTGACAAGTGTCTCAGTTACTTTTCTCTCATTGCTGGGGCAAAACACCAGGCACTCCAAATCAAGGAAGGAAAGGTTTATTTAGCTCGCAGTTTGTGGAGGTGTCAGTCCATCATCAGCTGGCTTGAAGGCAGGGTGGCACAAGGCAGAGGGCAGTAGTTCATGGTGGCTGAGCAAGGCAGAGCAGCAAGGGCCAAAAGGCAGGAGCAGAGGCAGCAGCTAGCAAGCCCCTCTCCCTTCCTTCTACTGCATGCAGGCTGTCTGCCCCGGGTCAGGTATAGTACTCACACCCATAGTCAGCAGCACGCACACCTATAGTCCCATCATTGCATTATGAATTAATCATAAACTCTAGTAACCCACCCCATGACTGCATGAGGTTTTGGGGTGACAACCAGACACAAACCCTAAGAACAAGAGTAACAGACTCAGTTTTGCATTCTTTGTTCCCATCACAATAAATCCACCAAGCTGCATTCATTTTCTATGGCCTTCTCGTATGAGAGCCTTCATACAACATAAAAGCTATCCTAGCTCTAATTTCAAATTTAGCTTTCACGGCAGTAACAAGTGAGAAGAGGGCCTGCTGCCTCTGCTCCTGCCTTGTTTTTTCACCAGGTCAAAACACTAAATTTCCTTTTCTCTTCTTATTGCATCTATAAATGGAGCTTATAGTAGCCACTGATGTTTCCTTTGTACAAAGAAAAGTATTACAGAGCTACAGCCTTGAGGGTCTAATGAATGTAAGTCAATGTAGATGAAGTAAAACTGAATGTGACATTTGTTATGCAGAGGGAGGTCCTTTAGAGAACGTGAAATACAGATGAAGAGCCCTTATCAGGGTGTTGGATGAGGGCTTATTGAGATATCGATCCTGCAAAAAAAATCAATAGGGAAGAATGTCTTTCTTCTAATTATTAATTTAGAAATGTTTGCTGCTTCACAGGAGAGCTGAGAATTTCAAATCATCTTTTTCTCATGCTTCCAACTAGAGTAAATTTTCCTTGGCTTTTCTGTGATCTAAAATCTGAGTTTCTCAGGCAGTATTTTTCAGGTCAGGATCCAGGCATCTATCAATTTCAAAAGATATTTTATCAGGGTTTCCTGAATATGTACACAATGATTCAGTCTCAGAATGAAACAGACAATGGCCACAGCCAGTACACTCCAGTGTCTTAGTTGCCCAGGTAATAGCTCCCGTTCCGGGTCTGGTTGCACTGTGCTGCTCGGCGGGTCATCGTGATGCACACTGTACACACCAACCCCCGCTTCACAAGCTCTGCTGCCTCTGCACCTCCTGCTTGAGAGATCAGTGCCTGGTATTCTGGGAATGATCCCAATCAGTGCCTGTCAATATAAAATGAAGCCACCTCCAATTCTTGGGTGACTTTTTGGTGTTTCTTCTTGTTGTTGCAAAAACTCTAGCTCTTGGAACAAACTCTTCATCTTTGGAAGTGCTTGTGATAATTGACCCAGCCCAGGGTAGTGGTTTTGTCTTCCTTGTCAATATTTCAGATAACCAGTTGGCGGGGGAAGATTCTCACACTGATGGGCCGGAATGATGCGCCTTCCCCGGTGAGGTTGGCCCTCTGCACTTTCCATGAATCAAAGGGGTCACAGGGCCCTTCTTCACGGACAGGTAGAAAAGTACCATTTTGCTAATAGAGGCACTTTTCTTGTGAAAAGAAGGAGTCAGTGTGACAAGGCTGGTGACAACTGTCAGATGCACTTGTTCAAGGGCACTTACCCCAGCCAAATGCAGGTTCCGATGGCTCTCACCTTATTAACAGCTGGAGGGGTGTGATATGGCGGTGGACACTCAGGAAGCAGACGGATGAATCGGTGCTCTCTGTGGAAGCTCTGGATGGACCGCACATACCAACAGGACTTCACAAAGCGGTCATTTCAGGCTGACTCTACTTCAGTTCCTTTACTCCCAGATCAGCCCAGACACAGATAACACTGCACGTCCTGATGGAGGCTTTTAGCTGTCTGCAGGGTCTCTCAGTAGGATCACCACAAGGTCGTGATGGCGATTGCTCTGGACTGTCACCTCTCTGGCTCACTCTTCACCTGCTTCACTAAGTCTACTTTGTGACTTCGACACAAGATGAACATGCACTCTTCTCTACTTCCCAGTCCTGCCACAGATGCAGCTGTCCAGGTCACTGCAGACCTCTCCAGCCAGACTTCGTTGCCATCCAGGGTCTGCTTCACACGGGCAGTGTGGCTTTGGGCACATTACCAGGGCTTTATGCCTTCATGTCATTATCTACGCAATAAGGTTAATGATACAGTTATGGGGATGATGGCTTCCTAGATGAGTTCTACCTGTACCGTCTATTACTATTACCCAGCTCTGAGCAACATTGTATTAACGTCATGCACACACGCACCGAGAGGTACTGACCATCAACAGCATTACTTAAAACTTAGCTATGAAAAGACCATTACCTTAGATTTTGGGCTATTTTGTAAGATGACAAGTTCTCTTTCTAACCCTAACTTGAGTTCTGCCCCTCACCACTATCTGTTCAAATGTTCGGTCTAAGCTCTGTGCCACCCACAGTGAAGCACCCAGAGTCCCCCGGAACCCCGCCCTCCCTGTACGTCCTCTTTTAACCTCACTTTCTCAGCAACGCCCCCCCTTTACTTGCTCTGCCTGATAAGGACCACTCAAGATGCTTTGCTAGTGACTAAGTCAAAGAGGTCATTTATTTTGGTAAAGAGATTGACTCAAAGCTACCTCTGAGGAGAGAGGAGCCACAGTACCTTGAATAGGTGTGTTAGGCTTTGTGTAGTATGGCACAACAGCAGTTAAGGGGCTGAAGTGAGACCACAGACACATTCAGGCTCCTTTCATCCATTCCTGGACTCGTACTGCTCCATCTCCTGACTACAGAAATGAAATTGGGCTTTGAGCTGCTGGTGCCAACATCTCCATACTCCACCCGACATCCGGGCTAAAGAGGCATGGGGGCAGCCCTTTATCCCCCTGGCCTGAGCAAGATTGGAAAATCCATTTATCTCTGAAGGAAAATTATCTAACTTTCCAGTTTCCACATTCCCTTCCTGGTTACTTGGTCACCTGCCCCTCTTAGCAAAAGGCTCCGGACATGGAAGTGATCGAGAAATCGGCAGAACCTTGATTTGCATCAGAGCTCACCTAAATTATACAACTTATGATCCTAGGCAGTTCTCGCCTCTCCTTGAGCATTGCTGGTTTCCTGGTAAATGGCAACAGTGGGGCCAGTCAAGGGCTTCAAACCTGAATGCAGGTCAGAGCCAACTGGGGCACTCACTGGACTTCAGGTTACCTCTCCCCACAAGATTCTGATCCAGGAGGTCTGCTTTGGCCCCAGTGAGTCTTTACTTATTACAAGTTGTCAGGTGACATGGGGCTCCCCTTTTGAGAGACACACCTGGAGAGCCACTTGGTGGTCTTTGGTAGAAATGAAGGGAAAACTAAATGATGAAATATTTAGAAAATGTTTCCTCAGTCACTATTGCTTAAAACATAGTCTTTCCTTTTCCTTCATGAAATGGTAAATAAGAAAGCAGAAGTTTGGCCCTGTCCCACGAGTGCGGGGAGAGTACCATATTGTAACATTTCTCATTTTAGAGTGGGGAGCTCAGAGTGTGTGGGCATTGCCCTCACTCTGACTTTTCTGGAACCAAATATAAAGGCTTTCGATTTTAGAGACAGAGTGAAAACATATGTATTACCCCGCAATGTACTCTTTTTATATTATCCACTGTTTTTAACAAACTCCCACACACCGGTGGGTTTTTCACAGAAATCTGTTATGGGAGGTTATCCAACAGAAGGCTTCTCACTTTCCATGTTTATCGCACTCAAACCTTAAGCCAAGAAAGTACTAATCTTGACCAAAGAGTTTGGCAGATCCATTTCTTAAAAGAAAGTATGTTGAGAGGAAAAAAAAAAAAAAAAGGGGCGATGGAGGGAACACGCTATGTTTCATAACTTATTTGGCTGCAGGAAATTGAATACACCATTCTAGGTGTGATTACTGTTTGGAAAAAGTAAATTGTTTGATTTTCAAGAGGATTAGAGTGAAAAATCTCGTCAGGATGCAGCAGCATGAATCAGGGGATAGATCCTCCTTCCACACCTAGCTTTTTCATCCTCCACATGACCTCCATTCCCCCTTGTTCCACGTCAGGTGGCCTTCAAAGGCTTTTCCTAAGAGCAGAACTGTAAGATAAAGGTTCGGAAATGGGACTCACACAGACAAAGCCTTTTGCAGTCCTGAGCCATGTGATATCAGTGTCTGGCAATTCATGCAAAGTGTTATAGGTAATATTCTATGGGAGCGGTAAGGGGCAAGGTAGCATCCCCATTATAGTGACAATGCCATCACCTACAGGTCCCGAATGCCTGCTTTCTTTTTTTTCTTTTTTTTTTTTTCTAGAAAGAAAGATCAAGCTGTAATGTTCAGCAGGGGCTATAAAAGGAAATATTTTCCTTCTAAAAACACAGATTATGTTTGCTAGCAATCATAGCTATTCTAAAATCACCTTCCCCTCCAGCCAAAATCCTCTATCACTTCCACATCTGAGAATCTGTTTTCCAGTCTATTCAGAAAGGCTTTCTCTGATGTCGAAGCAGGGATGAGCTAAGTAAGAGAGACAGAGGGAGCCTGGAGGAAAAGTGGTCCAGGGCCAGGCTCTCCTAGAACTGGTTTTAATGTCCCTTTGGAAAGAAGAATATTGAAACAGGTTTCAGAGAGCATTCTAGAAATACCATGAGGTTCTAGCCAGGAGAGAGCTGCTTGGAATTTCAGGAAGGGAAGGTATCATCCCTTTCCTCCACATCTGAAGCACCTTTGTTGTGGCCATGAAACTGGAAATTCCCTAGGACTAGAGTTTTTAAGAGATAGACCAAGAAGTATAGTTCTTAAAGCATCAACAGCATCATACAAGAACTTGGTTAGAAGTGCAAATTCTTGGGCTTAGTCTCAGTTTGTGTTCTGACAAGGCCTTTTTGCAAACATTCCAATTGGCCTGTAAGATTAAAGGGTGTTCTCACACATGGGTTCTTGTCAATGTGTGGACTACCTATGCATCAACCTGGAAATAAGGGCCTCCCTAAATTCCGCTTTCCAGGTTCATCCTAGGTCAGAGTTTGAAACCACCATGTGAGGCAACTCCCAAGCCCCACTGTAGATGCCTGCTTTCTTCAAGGGTAGTGGCTGGTGGTCTAGAAGGGCAGAACATGTGAACTAGAGGGAGTCAAATCCCAATTCATGGAACAGAGATGTTTCCATGGGCATTACTCAGAAGCCACCAGGAATCACGTAGTCGTTAGGGAGGGGGAATATTAGAAGGAGCTTTAAGGCCTTTCTCTTCTCAGGAAAATCAAACATTTGGTTAAAACGTGAACTTGAGAATTAACACAGCAAGCATTTTCTGAGGATCAACTTTTATACCAGAAATGAAACAGCACAAGCCTGCTCAGACCCGCTTCTTCACTTCTTAACCCAAAGGAAGGCTTTATAAACTCAGTATTCCAAACAAAGAGTCTCAGACAAAAGATCAAACAACACACAAGTCACATCTCAGACTGATAATGATGGGCTGGAATTTAAATGCTCTCTCTTGCCTGTTAAAGTTGCAACCACCAGAGCCAGGTTTTGGGAATCTCCCCAGAGCTGGCTTCTAATTCCTTCCCCTTGGGCAGCTTGTAGCAAACCCTTATGTTGGCCTCTGGGTTTGACTGCGTACCTTCAGTCCTATTGCCTATTCAAATTCTGTCATAATGTGGTGTCTCTCTGGGCTAATTAATTAATTAATTAATTCATTAACAGGAATCAAACTCAGAACTTTGAGCTTGCCAGGCAGGCCCTTGTGCCGTGGCACTACATCCCCAGCACTTCCCTGTACATTTAAACCCAAGGAGGAAGTGTAGCTGGCTCCATGTAATGATTTAGCTTCTTTCTGTGGAGGCTTCCAAGTGAAACCTGTAGACCTGGCTCACACTGTCCCACTCACTACCCACCCAATATACACCACTTCGAATGTCCTCTCCTTTTAAATGGAATTATACTTTGATTACATAAGGTTTACAAAAAATGCAACATATTGCATACTCTCACAAAATGTATGTGGTGGAGAAAAGACAGGACTACACATTCAGGGGGCCGGGGAGATGGCTCAGAGGAATAAGTGCTTCCCTGGCAAGTGCAAAGGCCTGAGTTCAATCCCTGATTCCACCAAAAAAAAAAAAAAAAGGACCACACATTCAGTGTCACAGATATACAATGACATTTCCACCTCGGTGTCTGTTAGACGTGAAGGGGGGAGCACTTATGGGGTTCTTGGCTGTAATTTAAGCTTCCCGTGAACTTGCAAACACTGATGTCCCTCTCTGGGTCTCAATTTGCCTCTCTTAAAAAAGGGGATCCTACTGCTGCAAGGCTTTCATAACTCTTAAACCATCCTATCCTACTCAAGGTGATGCAAAATTCTGTCTTATTCACCCAATGTCTGTCTAGCCAACAGGCACAATAATCAGTCTTTCGCTAAATGAATCAATTATTTGATTTTTCACAATGACGGCTGGGAATTATGTTTTTCTTCATGTCCAAGAGAGTGAACAGATACAGCTCATGAAGAACAGAGCCGAGGATAGAAGGCCCATGAGCCTAGTGGTCGGGCTGGTAGAAGACAGATGGTGGCTCATCTTATCTCAGAACTTCCAGAAGGGCTTGCAGCCTTCCAGCAAAGGTCCACTCAGCTTCAAGTCCCTCTCCACTCACCATTTTCTTGGGTGTGATCCTCTACACCTGCCTAAAGCCATTACTTTCCATTACCCCCGAGCTACGGCCTGGCCATTACTTGCTTCTTTTCTTTTAGAGGCCAGAAGATTAGGTAATTTGCCAATTATTAGTGATACTGGTTCAAATTATTTAATCTCTCAGAAGTATTTCTCAAAGACACATTCTGAACAGCTCGCACAGTGCACAAGCCACTGAGGTGAACATGGGGCCTGCCTGAGCCTGTGCTTGAGGATGCGCTAAGTCCCCGAGACACTCTTTCCTCTTCCAGGAGCGCTCCCAGGTGCCTGGTCTCTACACAGTGACCAGTACAAGGCATCCTACGTGTGAAAGTGGGTGTCCAGAAAAGCAGGTGGAAGGCCAAGTCCTGCTTTTCTGTGAAGGAGAAGAAGCCTAAGAAGGCAAAGGGGAGTTTTCTGTCCATCACTAAGACAGGTAGGGAAGGAGGTTAGGAGGGAAGAGAAATGCTCAGGCTGTCCTCATAGACTTCTGAGGTGGGAGCCCACGCAAGGAAGGCCGCTGCCCACTCTTCTCCCATCTCACCCAGTGCCCAGCTCCTCAAAGACAAAGACTTACACTTACCCTCAAATCAAGTTTGCATTGATTGATGCATTAAATATGAAACTCAAAACTCAGAAACCACCTGCCTATTGGATGCTTGTTCCTCTCCAACAAATATTAAATGTGAATTCAATCAATATAAGATAGGCCAAACATTTTGCCACAGGTTTCCTTTCTGTTAGAGAAAATGTCTGGTAAATTAAGAAAAAAACATTGCCATTTACTCACTAAACTAAAAACAATTCTCCATTATATAATTAGCTAAAACACGATTGTATATAACATAATTATGCAAGTCTACAATTACACAAAAGTAATGATGTAGTAGACGGGAATGACTTTCATGTAATCAGAAATAATGAAAGCTTCCTGATTAGAAATTAAGGTATCAAAAAGACCCCATTGGTAAATGCTCCCAGTATTGATCCAAGCTTCGCAGAGGCTGTGCTGGCTGATGGAGCAGCACCCTCCCCCTCACAATTACTGGAGACTGGAGGGGTGGCTGCGGGTGATACCTTTAATTCTGAGATCTCTAAACTAGCGCATCTTGATGATGCACACGTTTCATTATCCACTTTTCCAGCTGGTCAAACAGAAACAGAATAAAACAAAACAAAACGAAGCACAGGAGTGAGGCAGGAAATTGTGTGGTCCCTTGATGGTCTTGCATGTGACGATATTAGCAACCAAACATGTGTAAAGTCCCACCGAATTCAGTCAGCCATTCCCAAGGGCCCCATGCTCTAAAGAGCCGGTTCGCATGCTGTTCAGCAGACCCTCTCACTACCTTTCATTTCTGCAGTCACTCTTTACCCCTGCGTCTTCCTTGTTCCTGAACACTCCTTCTACTAGGCAAATCTAACCACTTCCTTCCAATCCTCACCTACGGCATAAAACAAGCTCCACTAGTACACAGAGTCCTTCCTGACTTGCCCTCGTATGTTCAAGCCACGTGCCCCACTCACACTCACTTACCATCACAATGAGCTATAGGGACTGAATTGGAGACACATTTGATAGTAAGACATGTGACTAATTATGTACTGCTGAAAACAATGACTATGCCCAGTGACGTTATTACACTTCATCAGTTAGAAATCCATCCCAGTAAGAGACAGTTGAAATGCTAAAAAAACTAGTATTCTGAATCTCAAAGTTTGGGGCTGGGGAGATAGCTCAGTAGAATAAGTACTTGCCTGGCAAGCAAAAGGTCCTCAGTTTAATACCCCAGCACATAAAGAAAAAATAAAAACAAAAAAACAAAGTTTGTTCTTACAAACCATGCTCTCTTCTGTTTCCACGTCTCACAAAGCACTATACTCTGCCAAATCCCACCCACTGGCATCTTGACAAACCCTAACAGGTCTCCACTTTTAAGACTGAACTCAATATCCCAGCCTCAAATCTGCCTGAGCTCATTCCCACGGCCTAGCTACTGTGCCAACAAAGAAAGATGCGTTCCTTGTCATCTATCTCACTTTATTTTAGTGGCAGTTTCATCTCCTGATGAAATGTGAGCAGAGCAGCTCTATCAGCAGCACACAGGTAGGCACTTGGCAGACACTGTTCACCCGCTCTGTCAATGCTATTTGACTGAGGTGAGCAGAATGTGAAAAACAAAAGTCAGCATCAGAGAAGGAACAGAGTAAATCTCACTGCAATTCAGGCTCTAGTCTCTTTGGTTTTCCGCAGTGTGTCTTTAAATCTAGAAACTTCCACTGTAAGCCAGACCAGATGCCAGGAGAGATGCAAGGACAGAATGAGCTTTGGCTACGTCTGTGGGTGGCAGAGCAAAAGAGTAGGCTCTTGATAGCCACAGCCTTATCTCCTCAAGGCCAAAAATTCCATAGATAGCAAAGTCAGCCAGCCCTGAGTGCTGCTCTGCGCAGTGCCCACAGGCACTCCGACATCTGGCTGTAGGGTTCCTGGGGGGGCTGGTGCTTCTGTGCTTGTGAAAAGATACCCATTATGGAGAAGAATAAAATGGTTTAGGAGAGAAGCAATCCTTTTTTCCTTTTTGCTTTACTCTTAACTTCAAAGTAATCAAATGTTGTTTACTCATAAAATTTTAATCCTTTCACAAATTTGTATTTTGATTTAATTTGCATATCCCATTTACTGCAAGTCAACATGAAGAGAGACTCAACTAATTTAAACCATTTTTTTCTCTGGGCCTGAAACCCTTTCAGAAATATTTTTCTATTAGGTGACTCAATTATGTCTAATGTGGCTAATGTTGGCGGATTAGAACTTGGCTTAGAGAAACACATATTAGAACAGTGAGAATGGAAAGCGGGTAGGAGAACAGAGGAGAAGAGACAATAATTACCTGTCTTTGATGCTACACAGATCAATGTGTAAATCACTAAAATTCCCCAGGGAACCTTGCTGAACTGAAATGAGATCCTTGGGCTGGTTATCAATAAAGATGAGCCTCATGCAGCCTTGAAAAGCCTTAATGGGATTTAAACATTGGGAATCGGTGAGATTGTCGGGGCACCCTGTGGGACAGAGAAAAAAGATGAAGAAGAAGGCTGAAGTGATCAGTCATTGTTCTGGCGACCTATTGACAGAAGACCTTGAGGTCTAATTATTCTAGTGCTTTCTCATTCATAGCCATGCACATACTTTTGCTGCAAATCCTGCCATTTGCAGGGGAGGGACGGAACTAGTACGAACCAGAACACTCAGTGGCTTGATGGGAGACTACAATGCCACCCTGCTAAAGCAAATGGTCATTCCATGTTTTGTGCGTCCTTCTTCCTGTCCTGGGCTGGTAAGCTACTGGTCATTCTTTCCCATGGCCCCCTGTGCCCATTGCAAGGATGCAGCATGTCATAAGCACTTGGGAATCTCAGCTCTGACTTGAAACACACATCTACATGTACAATTCAACTCCAATTATACTTTAAAGGAAATTATGCTTTTGGGTAAGAACAGCAGCAGAGTAATTGTCGGGTTAATTGTTATCATTAGTGGGTTTAGATCGCAAGAAAGGTACACATAAGACTGTTCCTGGAATTTTGAAATCACATACACAGCAGATCAAGTCTTTGCGGGAGCCAAGGATTTGAATGTACATAGTTATGGAATGATAATTGGACCAGTGAAAGGTTAACACCATCTCTCTTTAAACACTCCTCTTTTTTTAAAACTACATTACACTGATTTAGCATAGCTTGATAGCTCCTTCTCATTAAGACAGGTATAGGGCAAAGCAGGTATGGGAGTGCTTGTGCTCTTTATAAGCTCTATCTCAACAGTGTTAATAGGTGCTGGGCATATGGGAATATAAGCTTGAAAACATAGCAATAACCCATAAATAATTGGGAATTATTTCAGCCATCTCTAATAGACAGTCTCTGCCAGGCTGAAGCCCAGCAGCTGGTTAACAGCTTACGGGCATACCATAAAACGAAGAAAGATGCCACAACTTCTAATTGGAGCTGTAGAGAAGATTTATGTAAGTTGACTATTGTTACTGAACTTCATTTTTCATATTGCTTAAGTTTATAAACTACATGTGAGGCATTTGTTTAAATTCTGTTCAAATCATAGCAAAGTCTACTCCTAACGCGGGTACCTCCCACCCACCTCACAAGGGCACCTCTTTGAAGGAGACTGGTCATTGCACCTTCCTGACACATCACTTTTTGTTACACCAGAATTACTCAAAAACACTTTCACCTGAAATATATTTTCATGTGAACTCTTCTTTCTCTGTTGCTAAAATAGTGTGGAAGATACATAATTACAGTCTCTACAGTACATTTTTGGGGACCCCCAAGATGCTTACTTTGATATTATCTTTTAATTGTCATTGGTAGGTCCTGGAAAAATGCTGGTCTGGGTTTGAATCCCTGCTCCATTAATTTCTGTACAGATTATTTTATATCAAAACATCAGTTGTTGTATCTATTACATAGGCATATCATCACCAATCTCTCCAAGCTTCAGCATGACCAAGTGAAATAAGCCACAGAAAACACTTATAGAGCACTTTTTCTCTCTGATGGAATGTGTTATCTCTGGGGTGAAAGACTGGGGCCCTGTCCTAACCCAAAAGACAGCCTCAAGGATTTTATTCCACACTGTTTCTTTCTTTCCAGGAACATCAATATGCACCCTGTTCTTAGGAAAAGTTCCTGCTTTATTTTATAGTTTTAACTATACTCCATTGATAGTTAAGAAATCATTGGTATCCTCTGGAGTTTGGAAGTAAGCAACAACAGAGATTAAGAGCTCATGTTTACCATCTGGAAGGCCATGTGTTTAACAGAGAGAGAGAGAGAGAGAGAGAGAGAGGACAGAAAGATATAGAGCCTGCAGAGTCTAACTGTACATGTCTCTCCAATTTCCTAACAGAAATAGAATTGGTAACTATAACCCAGACTCCATCCTATGCCCACAATAATTGGGACCAATTTGTCCATTCCCTGCCCTGTAGGCAGTACCATTCTCTGTGTTAGTGTGTGCATGTGTGTGGGTGGGTGTGCAAGTGTGTGTGTGTGCGTGCGTGTGTGCGCGTGCGTGTGTGTGCATGTGTGTGTGTGTGTGGTTCTGGGGATGGAACCAACAACTCACACGCTAATAAAGATCATTAGCACTGAGTGACACCTCCAGCTCTCCTTGCAGATAACTAAATCCTGCTCTCACTGAACTCTTCTAGCAGTTCTGAGATTGAGCTTATTTTCTTGTGTTTCATGTGGGGAATTTCAGGGGTAATACAGCACAGGGATAGCCAGGCATTGAGGCTAACTGCCCTTCAGGGATGGATACTGTAATATCAAATGATACTATTTTTCTGACAAAAGAAAGAGATGCAAAAACTAAATACAGTAGATGTGAAGACCTGGGCTCAGGGTGGAAAGCATCCATGGAGTGCCTGAGTCGGCCTGGCCGCCTGTTGTCGCCTCTCACCTGATGCCCCCACCCCCTCCCCGTGGGAACTACAGACTCTTAACTCACTTTGTCTCACTTTGCAGCTGAGCATCTCATTTCTGATGTGATCCCAGAGCTTGGCCTAGCTACAGCAGCTCCTCTGGACTAGTTATGTAAGCCCTGCTCTTGTAGCTGAAGTGCTTTTCTCCCTCAGCACTGGCCTAGATAATTCATATTTGCACAGCTGTGAGAGATTTTGCTTCTCACTATTTTGAGCTTCAATATGTGTGTTTGTATGTGTGTTGGGAGAACAGCCTAATTGACAAAGCCAGAATCATCATGGTGAAGTAACCGGCCCCCAGCCCCCCAGCCCCAACTTTATTTTCAATTCCCAAGGCTGGAGAATTACCTCCGAAGTAGTAGTTGCTTCCAGAATAAATCTGCAGCCGGGTGGTGTCTTGAGCTGGGGATGCTGCCTCATTATCCAGCGTGAGAGTGATGCGGTGCCTCCTGGCATTGATGCTAACCGAATGCCACAAGCCATCGTTCAAGCTGCTGCCTGCAAGAGAAACAGGAAGGGCAAGCGTGGGCATGATTGATTGGGTGGGTCTGCGGAAAGCGGGGCTGATTTCCCAGCCTCTGTGGTCAGTGCTGTTCTCAGATCAGATTCGTGTCTCTCTTCGCACAAACCCACACCCCCAGCTGCCTCAGGAGGGTCAGTTTCTTCTGTTTCTGTCTATTTAGTTCAATTCTCCTTTTTGTCCTTCTTCGTTTCTTTAAGTGACTAAACCATTTCTGATATATTTGGGTTAAAATGCAAAACACAAAATCATATATATATATATATATATATATATATATATATATATCTTGAGCCAAAGGCAAGCCATATATTGAGCTGTTGTACAATTGCAAAGGAAAAAGGGAAATAAAAGGAGAAAACCTCAAATGGAAGTAGCGCTTGGTTGGTGGAATTATAGGCATTGTATCTTTTCAGTTTTTTAGACAAGTGACATAACTAATTTTTAATACAAAGGCTTTTTATTTGGGGCACTACACAGCCAAACCCTAGGCCTCACACTGGAAAGTGAATGCTGAACTGCTAAGCTACACTCTAACCTGGTAAACTCTTTTTAAAGTCAATGGAGAAAGCTGGACCCCTTGGACATCCAACCAGAGTCTTTTATTCAGTGACAATGCAAAGGGACTCAATTCCAACTTCTTTCCACAACTAATCACATGGCACGGCCTACATTCCCGATCTGCACAGGATTCTGCCTTCCCACCTGTCCCTGCTACCCTACCTATCGTGACTGCAGGCTATCTGGAGGGAAAGTGCTAGATAGTGTGAAGGCTCTTGGGGTGCTGATGTATCGAAACTTCTTTTCATTTCTTCCTCTCCTCTTGTCCCAGATTTCTTCTGTCAGACTGCACACTACACTGCTGACCACATCAGGAGCTGATCATGAGGTCTGGACTACTTCCTCCGAAAAAGTATTGTTTGTTCCATGCTGTTGGTGTGAAGTGCTTGCTGGAAGGAAACAGTCTGATTAGCTAATCTGAACACAAAGACGCTTCTGCAACAAGAGCAGAGAGCCAGGGCTGCCCATGCGACAGTCACGACTGTGTCTTGCTGTCTGTCTCGTGGCTTTCCTTCTCCTTGCCTTAGTTATCTCCTCACAGAGCGGGCACCGCCTGTCCTGAAGGCTCATACACGAGGGGCTGCAGAACAGGTCAGGGGATCAGCAGCACGTGCTCCTGTTAACTAACTCGAATCACAGAACAGGAAGTGCTAAGTGGTCCCTGGGAGGGGGGAGTGTGGATATCAACATGTGGGCCCCATCCTGGGGGAGCACAGTGTTCACTAGATGAGACTCAGTGAAAAGGATTAAAATACCGGTCTTCAAGTTCAAGCTAACGTGACAGAGAAGCAAGCCAAGCATCATGATCGTCATCATTGTCATCGTCGTCATTTTCACCCATCGTGATTATGGGTGAAAAAGTAAAATGTGCATAGAAGTGAAAGAGGTTTAACTCCTTGTGGGGATGTAGTGATGTGAATCAGAAGCTTACTGTCCCAGGGAGAAGGAACAAAGAACAGAGCCTAAGGAAACTGGTCCCTACTCAGTCTCTGCAAGCTGGAGACAAGGTAACAGACTCCTGAAGGTAGAGCCCAGTCTTGCTTTGTTCCTTTATCTGGGAGGTTACCACCTAGTGATACTTAGAGTTTGGGGAATGCTAGAAAGATGTAAATAGCAGCTTGTTTGTACCAAATTAGTTATGTGCATTCCTGAGCCTGCTTGTAGCCCTCAGTAATGTGACAAGTTGCAGTGGCTTGGGGCTCACTGAGAGCAGGACTGAACTCAGGGAGACCTCTGCTGCAATCTTTATCTGGTCTTCCTGTTGTCGCTTTCAGCTCGGATATAGGGATTCCAAGAACGTCTCACAGAAGTAATGGTCGCCGGAGAGGGCAAGTTTTGAAGGTGCACCCTAGTTTGTAACTCATAGAGCAAGAGTGAGAAGGCAGAGGTGCTGTGCAGAGAAACAAGGGTCTGGAAGGGCAAGCAGGGCCGACAGGAAGACGCTGCAGCCGGCCAGGAGCCCCACTCCCAGCCACGAAGGGGTCTCTGCAGAATCCCTGGCAGAAGATTCTAGAGAGCACTTTGAGCAAAACAGGTCCATCTGAATTTCAGGGACTTGTGCATTGCTCTGTCTTCCCACAGCTCCTTGGGGAACTCCGGCATGCAGCCTGAGACTAAAAGCAGTGTTGCTATGTGAGAGGCTCTGAGGGGGGCTTCAGCATAACGACCCGAGGAAGGCGCGTGTTCAAGCACTGTCTGTCTGCAGAGCAGATGGAGGAGTGGAGAGCGGTCAGGCCCAGAGGCAGAGCAGGCGAGGCTCTCCCCCTTACGGCAGAGTTGAGAAAAGAGAACCTGAAATGGATTGTGAGCTGTTTCAAGAAGTGAAAGAAGCCAGCTTTGGCAAAGCCCGTGGGAGCCATGCCCGAGAAGCCTGGCAGGACGGAGGCATTCCCAGTCAGAGCAGAGGCCTCAGGCTGATGGAAGGGGCAGAGCTCATGGTCCTGAACGCGCAGCTGGGTGGAAAAGCTGCCAAGGGAGCTGTGGGCACAGGCGTGGGCACTGTAACCACACAGGCCATCTATGCCCCGTGTGCCCAGAGCAGCCGGGATGCAGGAGTGTGCCTGCCGTTTCTGCCAGTTAGCTTTCAGCTTGCTGCAGCCCAGAACATCTGCTTGGGGTGGAGAGGAGACCCCACAAGCTGCTTAGCCTGGTGGCCCCACTTTCTTCCAAAGGCAGCTGTCTGAGGAAGGGGCCAAGATTTAGGTCCTGGCCACAGCGACTCTCTAATGAGGTAGAGCCTCTGTCAGGTGTTGCTTAGTGATGAACATTTGACTTATGTTGGGAGCATTTGGGGGCATACCCAACTATAGGTCTTTCTTTTATTTTGCTCTCATTTACATACTTATTTGAATATATCTGCATAAAACATAAGATTACATTTGAAAGTAAGATATAGGTTATTTAGACTGGAAGGGTGAGTGAGTGATTAGTTCAACATATAGGGCCTGAATGGTCCCTGAAGGACACGTGCCCTGCTAGGCACAGGAGACAGCAAGAAAGTTGCAAGGAGGGGTCTGTTATCGGAGGCCCAGCATCCAGCCATGCCCAGGCGAGGCTGGCCTGATACAAGATGCCTACTCAGTGGGCATTAGGACAGCGGCAGTCTAAGCTCACCTGTCGTTTCTGGCCCTCTCTCCATCCTTTCCTATGTCCCTTTAAAGATATTACTGAGAGGCCTCTGAGTTGGGCTTTCTCATTCATTTTCTGTGGTTTTGTTTTGGTTTTTGCTTTCTTTGGTCTGTTTTTTCTTTGAAATCATGCCTTGCCTACGTGCTCCACGTTCCCTACAGCTGAGGTCTGTGTGAAAGGCTCAGCTCTTTGAGGAAGTAGGCAGTGGTAAAACTACAGTTTTACATGCAGGAATAGCCAGAGATTATTTTGAAAGTACAGGTCCCATAGCATCACATGAAGTTAAGGCAGATGTCTGGTGGTGGTTACCCCAGGAATTAGGAGGCTCCAAGGTTCCCTGGAGATGCAAGCATACAGCTGGGTTGAATACTTCTCCATTAATGATATTAGAAGGGGAAGGGAATCAGCTAGAAAAGAACCGTTAACTAGTGAAGGGAGATGAATCTGGAATCGATTCCAGGGCAGGTGAAACAGGCTGTTCCCCTCTAAAAATCCTGCCATTCTACTTGGGTACTTTTTTCTCACTTCATTCTGTTAATAGACCCAAAATTACACCCCTAGAGATTCTCCAAGCCTTGATTATTAAGAAGACTCATTAAAAAGTACAGGTTGGAGTGCTATTAGTTATTCACAAATTAGGGAGAATCAATTCTATCAGGTTGCTTTCCTTCCAAACCTTCTCGAGATATATAGCATTAAAAAAGAGAGCACTTCAATGAGGAAAGTAGGAAAGGAATATGCCTGAGGTAAGATGTACCTGGATGGGTAATGCCTGTGGGGTGGGAGGTTCGGGGCTATACTGGGTCACTAAGCACACACAATTTGGGGTCCAACCCTTAAACAATCATATTTGAATTCTGGATGAA